>JANHZU010002189.1:190145-201820 GCA_032468055.1 Acrochordus granulatus | reverse complement strand
TACAGCACGACAAGTAAGTAATTGCAGCACATTTTGCTGTCTCTGCTATTACACTTATTGTAATTTAGATTGTTGAGATTATTCTATTGAATTTCTGTTGTCTTAAAAATGTTACCCTCAAAGTCTCCTAGAATGGTTCTATAAATTAGAAATTATTCAAAAACATATATGCTCTGGCATAATATCCAAGTGCAAGATCCCTGCACATATAACATGAGCTTATATGAAACATATATCTCCTTATATATAATTTTAGGTGATTAAGAAAATGTTTAAGACAGTGGACCAAGGAAAAAGTGGATTATCTGGATCCCTTTCGGTCAGGATTAAGGTCTAGATATAGACTGCATTGATTGTACTTATTATCTCTGACAGTTTATGATGGGTAATGCATCTATTCTGGCCTTCATTAATCTCTCTGCAGCTTTTGAAACAATTGATCATGGTATTTTTCTGAGCTGGCTCAGGGAATTAAGAGTGGGAGTTACTATGTTTTCATGGTTGACTTCTTGGACACATGGGGTCCTCCTGGATTTTTGGCTTCTGATCAGAAGGATCAGAGACAAAGTTTAGAAGAACTCTTAACTGTATTTTTCTTTCTTTGATGAATAAGGTTATTAATTATCTTTGGATACCAAGATTTATATGCCATGGATTTTGTTGTTTTTGTAGTTTTAATCCTTGTATATTGTCCAGACTCACTTATATGAGATGGGGAGTCCATTCCCCCAAATACCTCAAAGTGAGATTTAATGGTATATTCAAGCATGTAACCTTGAAATTTGGAGTCCAATGCAGGACTAGTTTTGGAAAAAAAATGTATGATATTTGTAATGAATGTGATCTGAAGGAATAGTCATTCTATTAGATGGTAGGAATGAGTTGTAACAAAAAAGATAAAACAAAAAGTGACACAACCATTCAGATATTCAAGAATGAATGTGTGATTGTTGCATTATTATCAATTTAGACAAAGGTCTGTTTAATATAAAAGATTTAAGCATTGGTTCATGCTTACACATAAGAAAATAAGGAAATTGATGGATGACAGTTTTTTATGATAGACAGCAAGTCTATCATATCTTTGTATTACTAAAAAATACAAAGTCATGAGATATTAGTGTGAGATAAACCATTTGGTAATATTCAAAAGTTGACATGAAAAAAATGAAAGATATGAAAAAAAATCAGGAATGAAAATATAATAATTACAAGAAGAGAAAGCACAAATCTTGTATGAAAAAATATAAGATGGAATCATCTTCCAACAGAATCAATGGAAAGTGGATGTAAAAGAAATAATGTAGAAGTTGCTTTGAATAGTGTGAAAGAATTATGTTACTGAATGCCATAAATGTATGTGGAGATACATGAGGAAAAATAATAGTTGGTGGTATGATGAAGTAGGAGAGGTTGTAAGCAAAAAGAAGGCATCCTGCAATGATTACAGCAAAAATTGTAACAGGTTAGTTGCAAATATAATCAAAGAGAACAAGAAATGTAAAAGTAAAACAAGTAAAAGAGACAAAGAAAGTAAGAAAGAAAGGCATTTTTATGGGGAAAATTGCTTTGGAATTTGATTTCAAAAGTAATTAAAGAATGAGCTTCCAACAAAAAATAAAATAAAAACAATGAAAAACAAAAAATAAAATAAAAACATTATTTGGCATAAAACTGATGCAAGATAATTATGGCACTAATATTTTAAATATTTGTATAGGACTGATAGTATCGTGTTAAAGAGTAGATGAATACTGGTTTTCGTAGTAAAAATTTTAACATCTGTGTTTGATAACTGGAAGAATGCTATTTTAGTTTTATCTATACAAAGAAAGAACCTGCAAAAATTACAGGGGCATTACTTGGTTAAGTGTGGCTGATTATTGGGCTGAATTCTGATTAAAAGAACATATAGATCCAGTAGTACCTTTATCACCCGTATTTTAATTTTACTGGGGGGAAAAGGAATCATTCATACAATGCATAGTACTTAGTAAAGAATGTGTGGAGAACTTTCAAATGAATCCAATCTTCATTCTATATTTTTTCTCATAGAAGCACACATGAATTGTGTATTTTGCATAAGTATTGCTTGTTTCATTTAAAATACAAACTCTGTTCTCACTATTTTGTCATCTTGCAGGTTGCTGCTGAAAATAGTGCTGGCATTGGAATATTTAGTGATCCATTTCTCTTTCAAACTGCAGAAAGTGGTAACTTGATTTACTACAGCTCTTAATAAACTTGTCAGACTACTTAACAGTGAGATATGCTTGGATCTGATGGTCTACAATGTGCCTAATCACATGTTAGAGCAAGAACATGATTTCTTTTTAAATTAAATGTTAAATCTATTACATGTGCAAATATGTTGATAAAAAATGTAAATTATATACATTCAATCAAACATTATAGTTTAATCCATTTAATTTATATATGTTGGAAGCTTAATATAATTTAATAATACAATGCTAAATTTATCTTCAGATTTAAGTTTATTTTGTAAGCTTAGATGTTGTGTCTTGTCATTTAGTATGACAAATTCACTGAAATGACATACTTTCAATAAATATGCCTGATCAAATTGCATACATTTTTGAAAATTTAGTAGCTGCTACTTGAAAAAAAAGTATGCATATTTAAGCAAATATACCATTATTTTCAAATATTTACATATATCCAATGATTTCCTAAATATCTTTTCAATTTTAATTCTAAAATATATAATGCCAGGAAAAAACAACGACATGTACATGGTGGTTTATCTGCCTTTGTGTTGCATTTCCAGTTCATGTAAAGTTTACATGTTCAAGAGATTATTCATTGTTTTTGATGTGGAATGCCAGCTATATAGTATTACATTACATAAGCAATAGTTATAAAAGTTTGATTTACTTTTGTAATAATTGGAATAGGAGAAGAATAATTTTACTACTTCATACTTATGCTAGTAATAATATTGTATGGCTATATTCCCTTCTTGGCAAGTCAGCGGTATAAATACACATATATATATAATAAATATATACAAAGCTGTTATTTCACATGAAAATAGGTAGACAGTTTCATGACATGGATAATATGAAGGGAGTTTATTTCTTATGAAGCCATCTGCAGAACATTTCACGTGTGATATGCTGAAGTAAGTTGTTAAAATTGGACTGGCATTTTGGAATAAAGTCGAACGCAATGAAAAAGGCTGAGTTATGGCATGTAGACAGGATTGAAGTATGCTGAAGAATGTAAAATTCCTTAATCCTTGTAGATAAGATATTGGCAGAATGTATATCTGTTGAGAATCACAGTTTTCTCCAGGGAGTAATGAAATCTGTCCTAATTAATTTTTGGCAATATAGAAATACAATAGTGTATGAGCTTACTTTGTTCTGAGATGTCTTCATATAATGCACGGGTGGTAACAGAATACTGTATTTTATGCACTCTATTTAGAATGAGTCAAATGTATTCTTTTCTCTTTGTTTTTTACTCTGCCATCCCCTTTCAAAGCACCTGGTAAAGTAGTGAATCTCACAGTTGAAGCTTTCAACCACTCAGCTGTAAATCTAATTTGGTTCTTGCCACAACAGCCAAATGGAAAAATAACTAGTTTCAAAATTAGTGTAAAGCATGCAAGAAGTGGGATAATAGTAAAAGATGTCTCTGTTAAAGTGGAGGACCTTTTGTCTGGAAGGTTACCAGAATGCAATGTGAGTATATAAAACATGCTGGTTATAGGTTCAAATAAAAGCTGATTCTTCAGGATTTTACACATTTCAGTTCAAATTTCACATTAAAAATTCAATTAGTATGATAGAGGCAGCTTAAGGGTGAGCATTCCTAAGAGCAGAATTGATGGGAGATCTTTAAAGTTTTGTTAGAAAAATTAAAAAATGTACTTTATTGTCCATTTAGTATTAGTCAAGTATTTATTTGAATATAGATAGCATGGGAGGAAAAACTGTTCTTGTGTCTGGTAGCTTTGGTATGCAATACCCTGTAACGCCTACCAGATGGAAGAGGTTCAAACAAGTTCTGTGTGCAGATGTCTTCTCCACCCTTTTCTTGATCTTCTCAGTATACAGGTCTTTTATAAAGGGGAAGCTAGTTGCAATTATATTTTCTGTGATCTTGACTATACATTGGAGTCTGTATCTGTCCTGTATGGTTGCTGCACTGAACCAGACAATAATAGATGTACAAAGGACAGACTCAATAATTCCTTTGTAGAACTGTATCAGCAGCTCTTGAAGCAGGTTGAACTTCTTTAGCTGATGTGGGAAGTACATCCTCTGATGTGCCTTCTTAATAATAGTGCTGATGTTCGCTGCCCATTTTAAGTCTTGGGAGATTATAGAGCTTAGAAACTTGAAGGACTGTACTGCTGATACTGTATTGCTGAGTATGGTAAGTGGAGATAAAATAGTATGTCTCTTTCTAAAACCCATTGTCATTTCTACAGTTTTGACTGTATTCAGTTCTAAGTTGTTTCAACTTCACCACAGGGCTGGCTGTCCAGTTTCCCATCTGTACACAGATTCATTACTATCTTTAACGAGTCCAATGATTGTTGTGTCATCTGCAAATTTCAGTATTTTGACAGAGGGGTCACTAGAGATGCAGTCAGTAGCAAAACGAGCAGACATCCCGATGCTGATTTTCCAAGTACGTAATTTTCCCTAGCCTCATCAGCTGCTTCCTATCTGACAGAAAGCTGGTTATCTACTTACAGATACAGATATAGGTACAGTGAGCTGGGTCAGTTGATGGTAAATGATTTCTGGAATAATGGTGTTAAATACTAAGTTTGAAGTCCACAAAAAGGATCTATGCATAGGTCCTTTGGAAGTCCAGATCTCGCAGGATATAATGCAGTGACATTGAAAGCACCATCTGCTGACCTGATTGCTCGATAGGCAAACTCCAGAGGATCCAGCAGGGGATCTATGATAGCTTGTAGATGGTAACTGTCTAAAAGCATGACTTTTTCAAAGGTCCTCATTATATTAATGGTCTGTAGTCATTTAGCCGACTGATAGAGGCGTTCTTAGGAGCAGGAATGATGGTAGAACATTTAAAGCATGAAGGGATGTAGCACAGCCCTAGTGACCTATTAAAGATTCTTGTGAAGATGGGAGCCAGTTGTGCTGCACATGTTTTCAGGAAGAAAGGCGTTGTACCATCTGGGCCAGATGTTTTCCTGGTTGGTTGTTTTTGAAGGTGACTTCGTATCTTTTTTCTAAAATCACAAGAGACGGGGGCTCTAGAGGGAGTAAGGGCCCAGGAGGGGAGGGGAGTCAAGAAGGAGGGATGAATGTGCCAGATGTATCTTAGAGGAAATAACTGTTGTTAATGTGGTTGAGGTGGGGTTGTTAAAATTAGATGATGGTGGTGGTTTTTCAAATCTGCAATAGAACACATCCAGGTCTTCTGCTAGGTGATGGCTTTCCTCAGCCGAGGGTGAAGAGTTCTTGTAGCCAGTGATGTTCTGTAGGCTTTTCCACATATAAGCAGAATCATTTGCTGAAAGTTGATTTTAAGTTTTTCAGAGTGGTTCTTTTTTGCTATTCTGATTTCTTTTATCAGTGTATTTCTGGTCTGGTTATATAGTGTTCTGTCCCCTGACTTACAGGCTTTTTGTTTGTCATGGTAAAGTTGTTTGAGTTTCGGTGCGAACCAGGGCTTATTATTGTTGTATGAGCAAAAGGTAGTGGAAGGCACACACATGTCTTTGCAAAATCTGATATATGAAGTTACTGCATTGGTAACTCAATCCAAGACTTCTGAAGTAGTTTCAAAGACAGACTGTACAATCAAAGCATGCTTGCAGTTTTAGTTTCCCATCCTCAGATCATTTCTTCACTGTTTTTATTTTAGGCTTTGCTGTTTTAACTTTCTGTAGGTGGGGATCAGGTGGACAATGCTGTGGTCTGATTTTCCTATAGGTGCGCAAATGACAGATTGGTATGCATTTTTTATTGTGGTATAGCAATGGTCTAGTATATTCTTGTCTCTTGTGGGGCAGCTGACATGCTGCTTATATCTAGGCAGTTCATGGGTGAGATTTGCTTTGCTAAAATCTCCTAAGCCAGGTTTCCATGAAGCAGAGGGCTGAAGAATTTGAAAAATTTCCATTTCTTTGGCTAATCAGAAGTAATTCATCAATTTTGTAAGTTATATGCACAGAATCGTCTTTTTTTAAATTTGATTAAGTCACCCCCCTTCTTCCTCTCCTCTTTTTTCATTCTTTTGTCACATGCATCGAGGATAATCTCCCCATTCTTCTCCCCTTTCCCCCTCTTTCTGTAATGGGATGTGTATCTGCTCACCTCTCTTCCTTTTGTCTCTGTTAGTTTCTTTGCTCATTCACACTCACATGTACACTGGCCTCTTTCTCTTTCTGTGATTACTGCAATAGAGTGGCATTTTCAGGATTTCTGCATATCTGCTCATTTCACCTTCAAAAATGGGAATCAGGAATGAAAATACTCTTAGGGAGTCGTTTGATGTGCAGAAGTTCTTCTCTTGTATGTATAATCTTTGGAGTCTTTGGATTTCGGCAGCATATAAATTTAATAAATAAATAAATGATCTTAGAAATTTGCAGAGAAAAGAAAAATGTGTGAGAGCCTTCACCAAGTCTGCCATTTGCGGTGCCATCGCGAAGGTAGATCTTCTTTATGATTATGTTTTAATTGTTTTCTTCTTGTTATAAACTACTTTGAACATATACACAAAATATCATATTTGCCATCAATTAATACTGATTGTATTTGCTAAGGTGAAATTACAGTATCCAGCTACAGAGTCTGTAGATAATATAGAAATGCAGCATTATTTTTTCTTTAAATTCTCTCCTTAACAAAAACACATAATTCCAAAGTTGCTCCTTCAATTTTCATATATAGTATCTACAGCAAAATATGGGGTGGCGTGGTGGCACTTGCGGTTAAGAGCTTGGCTTGCCGGCTGGAAGGTCGGTGGCTCGAGTACAAGACCCAGCATTGCCATGCAGCAGGGTGATCTCCTGCTGTTTCACCTCAGCTCCTGCCGACCTAGCAGTTCGAAAGCATGCAAACGCGAGTAGATGAATAGGCGCCTTCAACGACAGATGGTGCGATATGTCGGTTGAAGTACTTCCTCAGTCACATCAATGGCCTCTCTCTCCCTCGAGCAGACCCTGCCAAATGGGACTAATGAAAAACACATCTATAGCAGAATATGGAATCTTATGCCCATCAAAAGTTAGGTAGTTAAATCCAAAAAGACAGCTCTATTCAACAGTTAGGAAAAAGAAGGAATTTTATTTTGTCATGTATGAAATGCCACTCTTGAAGATGCATAAGTCTTGTTCTGTTTTAGCTTTAAGCCATCCTACTTAAACATTTTAGTTTCTATATAGTAATAATAATTGTCACACTATTACATTTTAGTTCTCACAGTCATTTGCAATTCTGAATTGTAAATTAAATTGTTGATGAAGAATTCCAAAATTTGATAGAGGTATATGTAATAATATATATTTTGAAATTTTTAAATAAGAAATTATGTATGTTAAACATTAGTTTGCATTATGAAATTAGATTTATCTTAACAGTTTTTATATGTTTATTCATCTGCATTGGTGCCTAGTATATTTTCCATTTTTCTTCTTTTCAATGTGCATACATTAAAAAAAATTCAGTGTTGGCATATTGAATAATTAAAATAGTTTTAATCCAAGATTTTATTGAAATAAAATAATAACAAGAAAATGATTTTTATTCCAATGCTTGTCTTTACAGGATAACAGTGAATCATTTTTATGGAGTACTACCACTCCTTCAACTACATCTAGTAAAACTACTACATTTTTCTCAAGTACAGTTGCTCCCAAAACAATGAGTTCTGTCTGGAATGAACCTGTCAGTTTTGTTGTGACTAATCTTAGGCCATACACAACATATCTTTTTGAAGTTTCAGCAGTAACCACTGAAGCAGGATTTATTGACAGTGCAATTGTCAGAACACCAGAATCAGGTATGTATTCTTCAGGTAACACAGTTAAGAAGGGAAGTCAAAATGGAGATCATTTGGAATTGGCAAAGCTTGAATAAATATCTTTCAGAATCTATCATAAGGTAAGTTACCTTCCAGACATATTTTTGGGTATGTTGGATTTTGTCCTTGTATAAGGAAAGGGTCAAATTTTCTTTCTTTATGGTTTGTTGAATAAAAGACATTGCACCTTATAGGGAAATGCAGAAATAAGGGTGCCAGTGAAAAATTTGAATGAAACTGGTTAAATCAATCTAGGTAAGTTACATTTTATTTAATCATATAAGACACAAATGGTGAATCATCTGAAGCATGTCTTTGAAACAAATGCTTTCTAGCAATAAGAAATCAAGTGCACTAAAGTTTTTAAATTTGCATAATGTATTTATAGACCTATGATCTGATTTCTCATCTCCCTCAGAGTCTTCACAAAGAAAGCAATTTCTCAAGCCCCATACATGAAATGACAGGAGGTATATGGAAGTACAAATTAGTATTTGAATTATAGTGTTATTTATTGAAGATAGCAAATCAATTAAAAGACTAATGACAAGAATGATAGCAAAATAAAAACATTTCCATATGGCTTATTATACTTTTGATTTCAACAGACAAAACAATGGAGAAAATGTTAGTTTGTAACAAGAAAATTAGTGCATGTAATAGTAATCTTAATTTCAGATTCAGTTTCAGATCTAGCCAGATTAGGATTTAAACTGTGATACATTTTCTTAATCTCCACTGCCTTTTCAGTTGCTTGAAAAATATCTATTTCCTTAAACCAGAAGGAAATAATATGCTTTACAAAGCTACAAAGCACACATTTTCCTCTAGTTTAAGGAAATAGAATTTAATATTGGCTTAGTTTCATAATTATATGAAATAATTATGAAGCACTTCATAAACATTTATTTATTATTAAGACGACCTAGGATATTTTTATAGCCTATAGCAGAATAACCAATTTTAACTTCCATCTACTCAAGTCAAAATGCTTAGTAACCAAGGTTAAACAAATCTTAAGTATACAGTAATTATATGTTAAATAAGTGAGCCTTGCAAATTAATTGACAGTGTTCCTTGTGTAAGATAAAACTACTGGTCCTAATTGTCCTATTCTAGGAATAACTCTTTTAATATCAATGTAGTTGATGCCCATATATTTGGCAAGATTATAAAGAAAGCAGAGAACTGATTTTGCACGGACAAGATTTATTTCTATCCATTAACAGCTGTTCTCATTTTGGCAGCTCGTATAATACAAAATATTTGGTCTTTTTATGACCACCAGTGCGTTTGAATAATGTAATGTTTGACCTAATCTTGGTTACAGTTCAAGCAGCTGAAGCATTTTGTCAGCTGTGTAGAAATAGCAATAGGTTAGGGATATCACTAACAAAGTTAAGTGTTCAAACAAATATTCAAGGCAGTTTAAATGCATAACCAAGATTATTTTTAGAAAATGATGTCCAAAGTTTGGATTCAGTTCTTTTTTGAGGCTTTTAATAATAATATATTTTATATTTAATTATATATTGTCCGTGAAAATAATAAAGTAATACAGTAATGAAAATTAACTTGAGGGACAGAATTCAGATTTTATGAAATAAACATTTCTGTATGTGTTTTTTTAATATTTTAGTTCCAGAAGATCCTCCTCAGAATCTTGTCATAGGCAATGTTACAGGAAAATCTTTCTCAGTTTCATGGGAGCCTCCAACCATTGTTACTGGAAAATTTACTTACAAAGTGGAATTATATGGGCAATCTGGTAAATTACTTAATGTGATTTTGTATTACTTTATTCATATATTTCATAATCTACTGTTTTAGTCATTAATTTGTTAATAAACTTAGCTATTATAGCTATACAGTTGTAATATTTACATATATACCATCACACAATTTCCTTTTGGGATAGCTGACATTATAAACATCTCAGAGTAAGATAACACACACACACATAACCCAAGTCAGCATGACAAACTAACAACCACTGCCAAAGAGCAAGGGTCTATAATATAAGTACCCAAAGAAAAGTTCTATTCCTCATGATTAAATTTGAATCTATTGAATCCTTTCTCTTTCTCTTAATTTTATGGACACACAATGCATCTTTGTATTTTATTTTAATTTGTTAATTTATGGTCTTTACCATTATTTATTTTTTAATCAAGTTTATACAGCCAAGGCAACTGAGTGGCACACAAAAATAGATAATAAGTAAGAATATAACAACAGCAAAGATCATAATAAATAACCTAAAAAACTGGAAATACAACCCATAATTGAAGGTAACACAAATGGCCCCTTCAAAAAGCCATCTAGATAGGCCCATACCATGAAGGGCTTTATAAGTTGAAGATGACCTATCCAGGTCTTAAGGGCATTTCAGAATATCAAAAGGGGTGAGTGGATATAGGTTGGAAAAGGCAGTCATTCAGAGAGCCCAGTCCTATGCTGTGAAGCCTTTGAAGGTTCAAACTAATACCTTGAATTGGACACAACAGATTGCCAAACAATGCAACTCACAGAGCAGAGTCTTATATGTGTTAATCTTCCATGCCATGATAATCAATAGATGAAACATAGATATTGGCATCTGCCACCTATCTGCTACCCATTATGATTTTGGTCAATCAGTGTGCTCACCGAACTTTTTTAGCAGATAGAGAAGTTGTAGATTAGGTTGCCATTCTTAGTCATGATGCATATGTAACATACATCATGCCCTGCTAACTAAAAAGGCAGTACTGATCTATTTTATCAGTATACCAGAAATGCAGGCAAAACTGAGATTTACCCTAAGCCTGCTTACTCTAGTGAGTGCATGGTCAGATCTTTAATTTAGTGAATATTTAGTAATACAATATATTGTCTGCACCTCAACAATTACATTGTAATGTGATCAAGTATTATATACAGTATCTGGAAATAGATGTTTTCTAAATCCTGAATGAAAGTACAGTAATAGGATATATCTGGACTGTTATTGTCTTTCAAACTTTACCATGTGTCATAAAAATATTCATTAACATGCAGTTGACAGATCTGTTCAGTTTATAATACTTGTCTGTTTCAGTTTTCAAAAACATAATCAGGAAGAAAATTATTTTTCTTTTTAAATAGCTTCAAAGATCTTAACAGTTTGTTTCCTGTATTTTGTTTTAAATGATTGTTTCAGGTTGTATTTTGGATAATAGCACAAAATATCTCAAATTTAGTTTTAATAATCTAATACCATTTACATTATATGAAGTGTTCGTCGCTGCAGAAACAATTGCTGGAGTAGGCCCCAAATCAAACCTAACAGTTTTCACACCTGCAGGAGGTAAGTTGTATATGCTGTACAAAATGTGTAATTTCAATATATTGGATTCATCTTTTAATATGGCTAGGTAATGTTGACTCCACTGGAGAAGGAAATGGCAACCCACTTCAGTATCCCTGCCAAGAAAACCCCATGGACAGCAACAAAAGACTAAAAGATTGGATGCCAGAAGAGGAGCCTCTCACATCAGAAAGAATTACAAGTAACTCCAGAAAGAGTGAAATAGGGGGCCAAAATAGCTGGGCCAAAGCTGAAAGGATGCTCAGCTGTGGATGTGAATGCAGGTGAAAGGGAAGTACGATGCTGTAAG
>JANHZU010002189.1:167550-180234 GCA_032468055.1 Acrochordus granulatus | reverse complement strand
CAGTGAGAGAGGGGGGCTCATTGTGATCAGGATTCTGGCAATGTCAGTCACACGCACAATAACGGAGTAAACTGCACGCAGCAGGATTGGCAGAATGCACCAGTGTGCACTTGCTGCATCAGCAGAACTCTCGTGTGGGGTTTCTGCCTGTGCAACAATGGAGTAAAGACGCAGTAGAGTCAGCAGAACACGTGCGTGCTTGCCGCATTGGCAGAACGCACATGCAGGGTTACTGCCTGTGCAACAATGGAGTAAAGACGTGGTAGAGTTGGCAGAACACAAGTGTGTGCTTTCCGCATTGGTAGAACTCTCACGCGGGGTTGCTGCCTGAACGAGAAATACAGAGCGCGCTTACTGATGTAAGGTATGGCACAAAGTTTTCTTGTCTCATGAGTCGCGGCTCATCTAGCGGAATAAATTCTATTAAATTTTTTTTGCTCGTCCTGCAAGTTTCATGTCTTGTGAGGTACCACTTTATTGAGTTTTTATAATTCAAATCTTTTCTCTACTTTGATTCATATGAAATTATCAAAATAACATAAATAGCACTTCATACAAAAATATGTGTTAATATACACACAACATGTATATTCTTTTTTCAGGCTTAAGAAAATATACAAAATATTTGGTTGAAGTATCTTCAAGCACTGTAAAAGGTGAAGGAGTTCGGAGTGCACCACTGGGTGTAATTACTGATGAAGATGGTAAGGTGTACATAATTATTGTATTATATTTCATATCAGTTGGTTGAGTTGCAGTGAAAGCATTTTATAGATGAATATTAGCTACTCTACCCCCATCTGTGCACAGCTCAAAATGGCAGTATTTAGAGTTTGAAAACATTTTTTTGCATGGGAACTTCACTTAATGATTTTTGGGCAGGTGGAGATGTCACATTATAAAACAAGATTTTTTCTGCTTTAAAATGATAGTAAATTGAAATTTAACAGTTCAATAAATTTAAAAAAATTGCTTACAGTCATCATTTTCTTAGAAGGAAATGTTTTGAAAGGCACATGCCCAGAGAATTCAAATACTTTGTAAATAACATGATCTACTTGTAGCCAGAATTTAAGAAACAATGCAAAATCCCCATAAAAGGCTTAGAATGTACTTTCTTGGACGTACATGCTGTTCTGTTAGTCAAAATATTTTACAAACTTCATACTGAGCACATGTTCTCATTTCATGCATAACTAAAGGGAAGACTTACTTTAGGAATATGATGATATCTATGTGATTTAAAATAAATTTGATTGGAATGATAAAATGCCTATACTTATGAAAAAAATAAAATATCTGATCATTGAGGCAAACAGTTATTTTTATTATTATTTATACTTATTTATAATATACAGTACATAATGAATATTTAATCCAATGTTTGTAAATCCTGATTTTTTACTTGTCCTAGAAATTAAATTATAAATACAATTAAAATATTTTATAATTTTTTATTACTTTTACCAATTGAATCTAATTAAGGAGATTTTTTAATGTGGAATTTAAGCCCCAAGAAATATTTTATAGAACTGCACAGGTAATTATTATTAACACTTCTATACCTCATATAATGAATATGCATCATAACAGGACACATAAAAGTAAAATGACGCATTTTGAAATCAATAAATAAACATTCCTGCCTATTTGGATTCTTCTTACTTTTTTAATACAGTTGATTGGTTTTGGACCAATCTGGTTTCTAAGATTAGATTTGAAATATAACCCCTGGGCTATATAGTATTTGGATCTCAGCCTATTTGGTCTTCTCTTTCAAGAACTCAAAGGAAAGAGCAGTGAAAAAGGAATAGCAGAAAGATTGACAAAGAAATATGGTTCCTCTGACTTCTTTTAATCAATAGAAGAAAATGAGAAAATTTGATTGTATCTATATTTAGATACATAATTTTTCTATGTGTTATAACATTGCTATGGATGTTTAAATTCACTTTTTTTCTGAAGATTTTTATTACTTTTTCATTCAAATAATCTATTAAAATACAATTATTTAAATTATAACTAATTTTATAATCAGATGATTTAATAATCACAGAATAATTCTTCTAATTTAAATAGAAGTTCTGAATAAAAAATAATATATTTTATTATAAGAAAATAAGGAAGTATAATATAATTATATTCTAATAATTAGAATATTATTCTATTCTAATAATAGAATATTATTGAATATTCTATTCAATAATAACAATAGATAAGTGAATTTATCTAGATGATAAAATAAATGTTTTAGTAATTATATTATTATAATATCCCTTAATCCTTCAATACATAGCTTTCCAAAGGAGGGTTATGCTTCTTGTCCTGTTGAAAATGCACATCCAGATTACCTCACCTCCCTGACAAATTAATATGTGGTTTATAGGGGAATCCCTTTGTGTGGACGGTTGCAGATTGTAATTATTTATCAAAAACACATATGATTGAGTCAACTTAATGCAGAAGAGTATTTTTCTATCATTGAATATGATCTATGTGCTTGTTTTTGATTGCATGATGGGATAAGGCATAGAAGTCAGATTGTGACTTTGAGCTAATTGTTCTATTTCAGCCCTAGACTGGGATATTGGGATATTGAAATATCTACTAACCTGCCTTAGACCAGCATGGAAGATTACAGTCCATAATCTTCAGTGAAGAAGCTTTCATTTTATGGTGGATTGCTTTAAGATGTACATACACATGCACACATATAAATACATTAAAATGGAGTACAAAAATTAAAGTGATGCATTTTTATCACCTGCCATTGTAATGCTTATTGATTTTCACCTTTTCCTTTTCAGATAAAATTATTTATATGTATGATGTTGATGTATATCTAAAATGTTCATATTTTATTACTAGGAAATGAACTATAATAAACTGAAGGTAAATCACTATGATATTCCTGTTGCTCTATTTTCTTATAAAATATTTTCAAAATCAAAGAAACATATGGCTTGCAGTACCATGCATAATTAGTCCCATATTAAAAATAAATTACTTCAAATATAATGACCATTACAAACACTCAGATCTTAAGATTGTTTCTAATAATTGCTGAAGTAATAATTAATTCACAATATATTGTATGCTTGCTTTGCAGCTCCTAGTTCCCCTCCAAGATTGCTCACAGTAAAACAGTTATCTGATGCCATTGTGATATTGTCATGGGAACCACCATTGGAACCAAATGGAATTATCCTCTATTATACAGCTTATGTTTGGTAAGATTTTCCTAAATACTAAGATTTAATCTAATGAACAGATAGTTTCACTTAACCTTTTAATTCATGTTTTATTCCACCTATTAATTAATATTAATGAATAATTGAAATTTATCTTTAACTGAACTTAAATATCGAAAATATTTTAGAAATCAATGCTTCCTAGATTCTTCAAGCCTTTTGAAATCATCATTTCAAAAGATGCTGTAGTACTAAATAGAGCTTTTAGTGGTTTGCTGTCAGACAACTATCTACTGCTGATGAATGCCACTGAATAGAATAGATGTTCTCTTATATGCTTCATGAACCAGTAGCAAATGACCAACTTACTGCTACCTAATCATTTGAATATGGAAATATAGAAAATTGTCCCGGTCCTTGATTCATATACAGTGATACCATGATGTTATGTACTGTATACTAAACAGCTATGCATTGTTGAGATGTATATTCTCATGCTAGTACTATAGCATGAGAATATACATCTGCCACTCCTTTAGGTTGATGTCTAAGAAGAGTTTGAATCTTAGAATTCAAACTAAATGTTATGCTAACTGTGTGCATGACCACCAGTCCTGCTAACCTCCCAAATCCTGCTGTGCTCCCTCATGTGGTAGTGGTGGGTGTCCCTGGAATGGATGAGCAAAGAATGCTGGAAATGTACACCAGAAACATAAAATCTCAGCAGAATCACCTATGGCATAAAGGTCATCTCAGCTACCCCAGAAAAACAAAGATCTCAATAAAGAATTCTGAAGAAAAAAAAGAATTCTAAATTCTTAACAAAGAATTTCAAAGAGCTATTAAAAGACACAAGAAACAGTATACATATATTGACCATAAGCTAACATAATATAACATAAAACCATAAGCTAACATAATATAACATAAAACAAAACAAAAAAACTGAAAAATAAAAGGAACTAAAAAATCCCATTATTAGAAAAGCAGCTAACGAAAAGGGAAAACAGAGAACAGTGGAGAATAATTTAAAAAATTAAGAAAAATACTAAGCTCATTAAATTTCAGAACACGCACATTTCAAAATTCCCAAGGTCAACTTTTGTAGTCTAGTGTAAAAATGCCCTTCCAGGAGTAAATGATCAGATTTTTCACAATAGTACAAGCTTAATATATCCAAAGTTTTTCGTAGATTGAAAGATTCCATGAAAATTTTTAACTTTTAATTTCCAGTCTACATTAAAGTTCCTTCAGACTTATTACACTAGTTTCCAGCATAGAAAAGATGACAGGCAATCTTTTAAAATATTATTTGAACTGTATAGTAAACTCCAAAGATTGTTTTGTTGAACCAAATATTGAACTAATACGAGATATATTTCATATTCATTGACATTTGAAGCCATTAATTGGGCAAAAGAAAATACCCCAATTATCTATTCAAGATTTCTTATATAAAGACTGAATTTACCAAGGATGAAGGGTGTAGTGTTAATTAGAACCCATAATGTAATTATTATTTGTTTAGATTGATTTGGTTCCTTGGATATTTTTTTAAATGTTACAAGACACCCAAGGGCACTATTGGATGGGAGGCTATATAAATTTAGTAAATAAATTAATAAATATATAAACTTTGTTTTTGTAAATAAGTACATTGTTGGTTTCCCCTGAGTGAAGATCTTCCCTAATATGCTAAAGTCTTTGGAATTTTCAGTACCATGAATGATCAGATATTTTGATTGTTGTAGAAAATCTTCAAAAACACTGTCTATGTATATTCTCATGGGAAAGAAAATATATATTTTTTACACAATAGTATTCGAATATGTCTGAATGCCTTCAGTGCTGAAAAGATAACCAATTATTACTACAGGTGGAACCAAGAACTAATCAGGAGCACAATGGTGTTAAATTGAAACTTTATAGTTTCACGTCAGCAACATATAGAAATATTTAGTTCTTGTTAATCAAAAATTAATCATTTTTAATTGTCTTTAATGTGTCTACTTAGGAATATTATGTTAAGAAGTATCAATGTATCGGAACCATCACTAGAAATAACGTATTTAGACTATAACAAGAAATACAGTGTTTATGTAACTGCAAGTACCAGATTTGGTGATGGAAATATGAAAAGTAACACAACAAGCTTCAGAACTTCTGAAGGAGGTAAACAGATGTGATTCATATAATGAAATAAATAATTTGATACACTATTGAGAATGTTCTTAATAGTGATTTAAAAAGAAGATAATTAATGTTCTAAGGATAAACATTTCACTATACTAAAATAGTATATTTATGAATAAAAATAGGATGGGCCACGTTTTGATAATCAGGGATTGAGTTTCATGTGGAAGTCAAAAACTTTAGTGTTTGGGGATGTTGCAATTCCAGAAGCACATTTTTTTTGTATCCTTTATTCTTTGGACTAATGTGGGCATTAGTGACAAGTGAGGAACCCTCTATTTTGGCCTTCCTTTATCTCTGCTCTAAGGCTCTTTCCTCCTACTTACTTTTTATAAGAAGAATAGAGTACACCTGCCCCTTGATCTGTTCCCCACAATGAGGATATAAAACTCACATCCTGCAAGATTATGTTCCTTATCCTTTTGGTCCTTAAATCTCTCTCCTAAATATTCTTAATGGATCTGATTCTACTCATGGACATAAATTCTGCTACATGCTAAAATGGATAATTCTGGCCAGAGTTATCTCAATGTTTTTCTTACACTACATGGGATTTTTCCTATATTTGATGAGGAATTGGTGATTTCCTTCTTTCTTAAATTATTTCCTAATTCAAAATAATAGGAAACTGTATTGCAAGTTATCAGTCACATGATCAGAGGCAGCTCTAGAGGCTACAAGAAAAGGGATTAGGGACCACATGGAGTCCTATGGCTGTATTTTTTTGTAAACCACTATTTCTATCAAGCATGCACCTTCAGAAATTGGGTTTTATGCCAGTCAGATCAAGGGATAGATGTTTTAATATATTACTATTTTTTATAAGAATTTTGAATCTTGCTCTTTCATAAAAGATAGATATATCTCTGCATATTGGATGAATAATATTTTTCTATCCTTTAAATCTTACAATTGACAGGATATCATTTGCTACTCATATTTTATCCAAGTTTTGAGGTGCTTTTGAAATGTCACTTCTAAGAAGCTTGAAATGTATGTGGATACACTGGACTAACAGTATACCATTAATGATGGTACTCAGGCTATTTTTGAAACTACAGAAAACTTGAGCACAGTGACCCAAGAGTAATTAAATTCCAGAACTCTGAAATGACAGCTATTACTTTCTTTCCATTTCCACATTTTCATTTTCATATAGATATGTGGCAGTTTCATTAATATGTCCTTATTGGGTTATAGAAATCTTTTTCTGTAAAGGTTAGGGATAATGCATTTCATTTTGATTCATGTCCATTTCAGTTCAAAGACAATCTGAATGCCTTGTATGACTTCATATCAATTTGGAACTTGCGCTTTGTCCAATGTAATTCAAGCAAGTAATTATGTAATTGTTTCTTTCATATTTGTATATGTCTCAGAAAATGAATAAATTAATGATAAACTATTGAACAGTTTTTTTCATTAATTTTTACCAGAATTATCTGTCAATCTCAACACCATTCCCATGTCAATAATGCTGGCTTGGTCTCTTCACCAAACAGTGTTTAATTATGCATTACTGTGCTCCTTTCCAAACCATAAAAAACAATAGAAAGCAAAAAGTGTCAGGACATGTATAATTATAATAGAACTTGTTTGCATGCCAGAGGTGAAGACTGGATTCCATTAAGGTTTAGTAGAAAGGAAGAACTGTAGCCATTAAATCCCTTCCCAAAACATTTTGGGCATTAAAAAAAACTGGTCTTGTTGGTAAATGCTTACATTTTTCAGTTCCAGGTGATCCACCTAAAAACCTATGGTATAAAAATCTCACTTCCTCATCAGTAAGAATATTCTGGGATCCTCCTGAAAAGCCCAATGGTATTATACAATTTTATTCTGTTCACTACAAAAATGATTCTGACACTTATATACAGGTATATCCACTTTTTTATTTTCTCTGAAAGTGTTTGAAAATGTTAAAGTCTATAATTCTGAGCATTGGTAGCCGAGAGTCTCCCGATTTCCATATAAATTTAATAAATAAATAAATAGGTAGTAAATGAAAGAAAAAGGTAGAGTTTTATATGCTTGAATACAGAAATTTAGGGGGATTCATGCCTGACAAAATTGAGACGATGTGCCTAGAACTTGCATCTTATAGCTGTTCATTATTGCAGCCTGTCTAGAGGATGAGTCATGGCAACTGGACTTCTTTTCTTGTTGGTTAGAAACATTTTGCTGCTTATCCAAGCAGCTTCTTCAGACTTCATCTCCATCGATATTATTGCAGCCTTTTTTTCTCTCTTTTTCTTCTGCACAAGCTGAAAAAAATGTTCTTTGCTGCATGCTGTCATTTATTTGTTATGGATTTACTTAATTTTATTAGTTTGGTTATTACTTGTTTTTTGATTGTATTGTTATTCATCTGTGGGATATTTTTAATCAAGGACAAATAAACAAGCAGTTTGGGTAGTGGTTAAAGGTTTGAAATTGGGGGGTCAGTTGGTGACTGACCAACTGAGTTCTAGTCTTATCTTGGGTATAAAGCCAGCTGGGTAACCTTGGACCAGGCACGCTCTCTCTCAATGCTAAGGAGACAATGGAAAGTTGGAGATCACTTATGGAAAACATTGCCAAGAAAACTGCAGGCGTTCTCTGAGAACTGGTCATGATTGAATAAAAAAATACTGAAACAAAAGTCAATAAGGAATAACTTGCAATACCTATGTAATGTTATGTTTGAAGTTGAAAGTGTACACAGCTTGCATGACCAAGTTCAGGCTTCAAGTTCAGGCATGACCAAGTTCTCCTTCAGATGGCTATAAAAATCAAATTATTCCAACTTTGCAAAAGAAGTATTTATTTAATTAGATTTTTTAAATTCCACCTTTATTTCTTTAGAAATAGTTCAAGGAAGCAAACATACCTAATACTTCTTCCTCTTCCCATTTTCCCCACAACAATAACCCTGTGTGGTGAGAGAGAGTGACTGGCCTAAAGCTGCCCAGCCAACTTTCACGCCTAAGGCAGGACTAGAACTTGCAGTCTCGATTATGTAAATTAATTGAAATCAAATGTAATTATTTTTTTCTAACCAACATCCATATGACTGTTTGTCTAATAGTAATAACAATAATGCATTTAGAAGTTAATATTTTCTTTATGCTATCATAATTTGCTTTTTGTTTATGTACCATAATGTTTGTAATACATAATGTTCATTAATATTACATTGTCATATGAAAGATAACACAGTTTATAAAGAAATATTAATTTAATTTAATAACTTTTCCTAATATTTTCTGTCTAGAATTTTACCAGTTCCACAATTGACAGCAGTGCTGATAATTCAACTTTATCTATTGTATTAAATGATTTAGCAAAATGGAGACACTATACACTTTGGTTAACTGCAAACACAGCGCTTGGGAATGGAAACCAAACAAGTGAAATAATGCAACTATATACAGACCAAGATAGTGTGTAAAAACTTTATATTGCTTCTTTCAATCCTATAGATAATTCTTTGTAGACTCATTTAT
Source organism: Acrochordus granulatus (assembly GCA_032468055.1). Taxonomy (NCBI): domain Eukaryota; kingdom Metazoa; phylum Chordata; class Lepidosauria; order Squamata; family Acrochordidae; genus Acrochordus; species Acrochordus granulatus. The sequence goes on along the minus strand of JANHZU010002189.1, from coordinate 171,365 downwards.
AAAGCCTTTTGTGTGAACTTCTCTTGAAGTTCAGTATGATCTAAAATATCTGATCACCAGAATCACACAGTATGATTTTATTAGGTTTTGCCACTATGCATTAGATATGAGAGATCAGATACAATTTGTATAAACAGTATTTTTTAAAAAACAATGTCTCAGGAGACTCTAAACACATTATAAAACTGGCTGGGTGATTTTGGTCAAGTTATTCTCTCTCCACCCAACTTACATTTCTGGATTGTTCTTGGGGGGAAACAAGAGGAGGAAGGAGTACTGTGTATGTTTGCTACCTTGAGTTATTAAAGAATAATCAAGGTGGGATAAAAAAATCTAATAAAATAAAAATAAAGTATGTGAAAACTATGAATAACATGGGCTTACTTTTATGTATAATGCTTCAACTTATATAACTGCATATATTATTAGGGAGAGAGACATTGTACCTGGAGATAACATATTTTTTAATTATTTCCAATAGTACCTGAAGGACCTGTTCATCAGCTGGCCTATCAGAACATTTCTTCCACTGTAGTAAATGTAAGCTGGATCCCACCAATGCGGCCCAATGGCCTTGTCTTCTATAATGTTTCATTGACAACGGACACTCAATCAAATCGTGAGATATCATCACTTGTTGTATATGATACAAATATAATTTTTCATAAGCTGGAAAAATATGCACCTTATCTTTTAAACATTACTCCAGCAACAGAAAAAGGATCATCTGAAATGTACAGTTTAAGTTTATACATCAGAACTGAAGAAGATGGTATGTTACCTATATTTACTTTATTCCTAAATATAGTTTTTTCAGATATAAGCTATATGTATACAATTTGTGTAACTTAGATCATATTTATATAGCCATGCATTAGTTCACTCTTTTTTATAATACAGTATTTCCATGTATATTTTTTTATTTTTTAAAAATTGATTGAATTCATAGACAAAAATTTCTTTTCTCTTTCTCATAATAAATCCATACTATACTTGATCTAGCCAAAAGGTCACATAGTGGAATGTGTCATTCCATCAGGTTGGTATGTGATTCAAAAATACATTTACATATTTAACTCATGTTAGTCTTCCGAAAGTTCTAATAACAAACTGATAGACATTAGATGAAAACAGTATGACTGGAGACAAGTCTGTGCCATATACAGAAATGTCCTTGCCAGCATTTTATACTTAGAGCATTATGAAGCTGACAGCTACCTTTTAATTTTTTTCTGATGTCCAATAAAAATGAAAAATGTTATTTAATATATCTTAATATATATGTTATTTAATATATGATAAAGCTATAATTACCCTTTCAGTGGAGGATCTGAGACCTAAGTTTCTAAACTGATAGCTCAATAACCACCTTCTTCTTCCTCACTCCTAGATATTTGTATAACATTTTCCAAACTCCACATAGAAGACACTTAATCTTGGCCTAAATTGGCAAATTACCTGTAACAAATTGCTCCTCTGAGCAGGCAGTCGTTCATTAGATATAGTGTACATCAAAGCAGTTCACATGTTATATGAACATGGAAGTAATTGTAACCAATTCTGAACTGTCGAACTGCTTCCTGGTCTAGTTAATGGTAGTTATTGATCATGATTTCTACAGAATTGAGAAACTGATTAAAATGGTCAAACCAAAGCATCTAATGGATGCAGGTGAATTCTGATAAGCAATTCTTCCAGCAATTTGACAGGAAATTCCATCACATGGTTAGTTGAATTTTGGATTAGAATGTTGCCCATTATTCTATCCATGTTGCCTCTCTCTGTTGATCAATCCTTTTACCTTTACAAAGATAGTGAAAAGAGATGTTTATAGAACCAGTGGAAGAAGGCCAAATATGAACTTGAATAAATATTGGTAGGGGCTCATGTTTGAGTTTATTTCATGGTAATAAGGGAGGTGAAGTGTAAGTACTTCTCCACCTTAACTGTGCTGGAAGGTTGGATTACAACAACCTTATTTATGTGCCGTCTTCCCTCTTCTTCTGATTATGGAGAGGTAGGAGGTTCTACCTTCAAGCTGTTGTGAGATATTTATGCAATCTTTTATCAATAAAATAGTATATATTTATTCAGAATATGAATAAAATTTAAGAGTAGGATCTGAAAATGTGACAAAAGATCTCATTATATCATCTAGGATTGGTTTTGATCTGTTGATTTTGAGAAGTGGCTAGGATGCTTAATAGCTAATGTGTCAGTTGTAGTCCTTCCTGGAGTGAGGGTGTTGGCAATAGAATCTCATGTCTTTATTGCTCAAAGGTAGATGACTGTAAAACACTTAAATAAAATAAATATAAACAAATCAAACTTTTAATGTGATTAATTTGTAAATTTTAAAATTTATTAAATATAATTATTAAAGAAAAGCTGATGCATCCAATATATTTCAGGTTAATGTTTGTTTCTCCCATTTAATGTTTCTTCCCTGATTAATTGGCAGTTCCAGACTCTGCACCTATTTTGAAAACTTACAAAAACCTTTCGTCTACCTCAGTGATGTTATCTTGGGATCCTCCATATCGGCCAAATGGCATTATAAGAAGCTATGATGTGAAGCTGCAAGGGCCAGAAAAAAATGTTTCTTTCACTACCTCCAATAATTCAATTATTTTAGAAGAACTTTTGCCATTTACCCTATACAGCTTTTCTGCATCTGCCCGAACTGTAAAAGGATCTGGTCCATATGCTGCACTTATGTTCTCTACAGATGAGTCAGGTGAGTGATTGGTAAGAGTATAGAATAATCAATGAAACCAATATTTATAAGATTTCAAGATGATATCTTGGTCATGTTTTAGTACGCTGTCAGAAATATTTTCATTCTGTTTTTTAAAGGGACAAGAGATACTATACTACCCGTTTTATCCACAGTGGAATTTTTAAACATGGTAGTCCAGTAAGATATCACTTTTTTTTTCTTTATATCACTTCAGAGCAGTTTTTCAAATCAGCTGCAATACAGTGTGAAAATCTAGAGTCAGCAAGAAATAGCCTTACCTAGATATTTCTTAGCTCTCAGATAACTTTTTAAATGGGGTTGCCTACATTAAATCTTTCCATTCATTCTTGTGGGATCTTCTATAGTTCTTGAGAGGTTTACAATATCATGAATCGGAAAAGTGAGAAACTGTTTTTAGCAAGCAATGGTGAGCAAAAGATTACACAAACCACAAAGTTCTTACACTGAAAGTCTTTGTACAAGTGTTTATTAGTTTCTATTTAAGAGTATTAATCTGGACAAAGCAGTGTATAGGCAGAATTCAAGAAACTATACTTCACTAATGCAATTGCAACTACTCTCATAATTATATTAGTTTCTTGAGCTACTATTTTGAAGACATTTTGCAGTTGATTTTACTATTTATTATTAAAATATTCCCAGGAACATTTGTAAAACAGACAAATTAAAAGCCTAGTTTGTAGTATTATGGGGTCTGTGTTCATTTGCTTAAAGAACATATAAGAAAATATATTTGGGTAATATGTTAAGAAGCAGTAATATTGCTAAACACTGCTAAACTTCATTTCAGTTCCTGTAGTATTATTATTTCCTATGCTTTTGAAAAATATACAATATCCTCCTTTTAATGAAGATGGACTTAATAGAGAAGAACATTTTTCAAGTTCTTCCCTTAGGTAAGATATTATGGATCAAATCACATGGCTTACCTTTTAATATTCCTACCAATAATTGTTAGCATTTACAGTATATCTTTCTGACATTATACTTTTGTAATGATAATTAATTTTCAGGAAATTCTGTATAGCCTTTGGAGTCAGTAATGGTCAGAGTG
>JANHZU010002189.1:142734-167450 GCA_032468055.1 Acrochordus granulatus | reverse complement strand
AGTGAGTAAATAAATGCAAAGTAAGGAACATAGATGCTATTTGTTAGGTGGCCTGCTGATCCGGAGGGTAGGATGTCAAACTGTTTTATATAGGACTGTTCCGTTAAAAGATGAACTTGATAGATTGGGATTCCTTCATATGAGTACTTTGTATAAATAATATGCTCAAATGTTGATTGTGACTTTTCTCTGACTATAATCTGTGTATATTAGTTATAATCTGTGACATACTTTACGCTAAATCTGGATTGACCATGAAAGGTCCAGATTTGCAGTATATTACTGCAAAAATCTGGTTTTAGAGAAGGTATTGTGATTATGTGAATTCTTTATTGTACCGGTTACACTGGTTGTCACCATAATTCTGTCTACATTACAAGAATATGCTAGTAGTCCTCTCTTTGAAATTAAAATGATTTGATAGGCTATCTGTAGGAACATCTCCTACTTTGAAAACTATTCCTCCTTTCAGGTCAGAGGCAAACTTTCTTGCACAAAGAGGTTGGTTATCTTTCTATCTGTAGAATTACATTCTCCTCTAATGTTGCATGGTATTTTATTTTGATTGACGCGTTGGATTTTTTTATTTCTTTTTTGTTTTAGTTTGGTAATTGCATCCTAATGATGGATTATAGTTGTGTATATATTTTTGTATTTTGTAAGCTGCTTTGAGAATTTTGTTGGAGAAAGCAGGTCATAATTTTTCTATAATTTAGACTATAAATGTGCATGATCTTCCAGTTAGAGAGGCTTGTGAGAGCAAGACTTTTTAAAAAAACTGTTTTTTAATTGCTTTAATTTTATGGTTTGGCTGAGTGACTTTCCTTTCTGTGAAGCCACTTTTCTATAGCAATAGCATGTAACAGACCTTACAATTCCTCAATACTGTTTAGACATTGTCAGGACAGTATCCGCTAATGAGGAGGAAGAGAGAAACTAATAACTTTGCAGAAAAAATATTTGCAGGAGGTTGAGGAATCTGGAGAGACAAAAATGAATCTTTATAGAACATAAATTGTTGAAGATGAAGAGTTGCCTGAATCTGAGCTCTCTCCTATTATTCCAAAACAAAGACTCTTATGTTCAAGGGTTTAGGATGCAATAAATGATTAAAAGTAAGGGCTGGCAGAGGCAAGATTATCTCAGCCTTCTAATTATCAGGCTGTAAGGAAAACATCCAGTCTGACAGATCTAAGCCAACTTCTAATCTTATTCTTCATAACTGCTCTCCTTATCTCTACCTTTGGATTGTATATGATTGTGTTCTGTGTCACTTTACTTTTTTACAGCCATCAGAGTCAGTCTGCCTCTTGGATTTAAATACTGCCATAATAATCCTGAGAGAGCTGATCTTATGAATGGTTAAGATATCAAAGTAGAAAGCAGGAGACTATGAGTTCTAGACCCACCTTAGGCACAAAGTTATCTGGGTGACATTGGGCCAGTCATTTTCTCTCAGTACTATAAAGAAAGCAATGGCAAGCCACTTTTGAACTCCTGCCAAGAAAACTGCAAGGATATGTCCAGGCAGCCACTGCATCATTTAAATGAAGCTTTTTATCTTTGTCTCCTGAACATTTAGGACTTTTTTCAATATTCTATGCTAATACCAACTATCCCACCCAGTCATTTGGATCCTGTCCTTAACCCACCCTGTCCATTCTGGTGGGTGGTGAAGAGAAATTATTAGTTGCTAAAAATTTGTACCTCTGCTACACCAGGGCTGATTAAAGTATCTCCCAGACTAGAAGTAAGAAAGCTAACTCCAGGAAGATACATTCTATGTGCATGGACCTCAGCTGCTCTATCATCTGTATGCATTTTATCTGTAGATTCTAGATCCTGCTTATATCTTCATGCATGCTGTCTGTAGATTCTAGATCCTGCTTATATTCCTAGCCTGGCAGAAATAAGCAAGCTTATTCCCATTGTTATTTGCCACTGCTCTCCTTGGTTATGTATCTTATGCTTTTATTTTGTGAATTGGATAGGATGGAACTTTGTCCCGTCCTATGACTTCCTTGTATCTACCCATTTATTCAGCCATTGCCACTGAATGCGTTACAAACACGTGTGAATTTGCAAGCTGTCATTCTGCTTCACTTTCTCTGTATTTGCTAGCTGCTACTCATCTAAGGCCTGCTAGCTTGCTGCCAAGGATTATATAATTCACCAGCTATAAAACAGAGTAAAAGGATAGATATTTAGATCTCTGAAAAATGTAGCTGCTTATATAATTTGGAAGAAAATATTAATTTATGAAGGAGCACGGTATGTCAAAAAGTTTAATATGTAATAAATGCTGATTTTTGTGTGTATAAAGTACTATCAATAATAGAAGTGTTGCACACAAGGATGGAACTGCTAGTTTTATTCCCTTCAGCTTTTGAACCCCAATAGGGTTCATCCTCAGAAGGAACAAAGTGAAAAACAAGCTAAAGGGAATAAAACTAGCAGCTCCATCCCAGTGTGTGACTCTTCTGTTATTGAGTAGGAACTCGGGAGCCACATCTTTGCTTGTATTACAAAGTACTACCATATTGTCTTTATCTGAATGATGTTTCTTTCACAGTCCCATTGGCACCTCCAGGGAACCTGACAGTTACCAATTACACACACAACTCTGCATGGCTGAAATGGAATCCAAGTCCTAGGCCAAATGGTGTTATTAGAAGATATGTTTTTAACATTTCTGAAAACAACAGTCAAGCTGCTTTTTACCAGGTATAATTAACACAATTAATGTTATATTTAAGCATTAAAATTATAAACTTATAAACATATATTTAAATCAGAAGAGCAGTTCTTTGTACAGAGAAAAATCAAAGGGCATTTCTCTCATTCCGGATGAAGCAACTCTGAAATAGGTAAACCAGGATAGATAGTACAATAGTTGAATTCATTTGGGTGTTTTGCAGAGATGAATTTAAACTATTTTTGATGAGGAGCATTTTTCTTGACATAAAATAGGAATAATGGAAATAAAACAGAAATAAAAAGCATACCATATATACTTGTAGATAAGCTGAGAATTTAGATACCAAAGTACTCTCCCAAAGTTGTGATTGGCTTATCCATGGATGGGCTTACCCATGAGTATATACAGTTTTAAAGTTTCTTATATCCCATTCATACTCATGGATAAGCTCATCCATGGATAAGCCACCTCTCTATTTTTTAATCAAAATACCTTGAAAAATGATCTACTTTCAGATAAGCCAATTGTGAAAATTAAAATATAGGAAAATTTCAAGAGTCAGCTTATCTAGAGTGGCATATTTTTCACAGTATTTCAGTTAAAAAATTGAGGTTAGTCCATTGATGAGTTTATACATGAGTATATACTTTAACTGCCAAGTTCAGATCACCAAACAATGTTAGACGCTAAAACACTAGATTTTGGTGGCAGGGAGAAAAAGCTGCTATCCTTAGAACATCAAAAGATTCATCTCATCTGTGCATCCTAAAATACATCATATTGTTCAGTTATCTCAGATAGGGATACACATGTTAAATTTACAAGAGGCATTCATTGGATTACCAATGCCTGCTCTATGATGCAGTCCAACAAGGCAAGGCAAAATTATTCTTAAGCAATAATGAATTAATCTTATAATATGATGGAATTATCACCAGTTACTGAAGCTGTGCATAGTCTTTTTTTATAATTTTATTAAAAGGAAGATATAAATTAATGTAAATTAAAAAGAGAAAGAAATCAAACAGAAAACTAAATATGCACAAAAGGTAAAAAGTAAAAGAAAAACAAAAAGAAAAAAGATATAGATAAGTGGCTTCTTATCTTTACAGCAGTTATAAGTACAATTATAAATTTACCTCTTTTCTTAAAGTTATTCTTTTTAATCTCTCTTCTTTCTATAATCTATCCTGTCTAATCATGAATCACAAGTTCATTTCTTCTGTTTTCCTTAAAAAAACCCTTTATTTTTCCTTTTCTGTCTATAAAGAATACTCATTCACCAAATAGAATTCTCTTATTCTGCCACTCAAAAAATATCTCTTTAGCTGTAAATTAATTCCATCCAAAAGAGTTTAAGAAAGTGATGCTTGTATGAACAAAGCCATCAACCTCCAGCTGCTCTACTCATAAGTCAACAGCAAAAACCTCTGTTCTGGATAGTTATTTACAAGGACCGTTGGGAGTGCAAGTGGGTGATCTCGTGATCTGTCCTTTATCCAGAAAGATGGAGGTGGCCAGAATTCACCATGTGGCCACCAATATTGCTGATATCATCTCTACTCTTTCAGGGACATATAGTCTGCCATGGATCCTCACTCAGAGGTCTGAGTATTCTCTTTTCATCATTGTTATTTTGTAATTTTTTCCTCTAAGTTCATATGAACATGTTATATGAAGTGAATATAACTCCTCATACAAGTGATGAAACCAAGTCTAATTTCTGAAGATTATATATTTATAATAGATTACTTACTCCTTAATTAATTACTGTGTGATTGTTATATTTCTGAAGAAATTATCACAGCAATAAGACTTTATGGTAACTAGCTATTTTCTTAATCTAAGAACATTTCAGGTTCACACAATGAAGCTAACATACTTGGACTAGAACCATTCTCAGATTATTCCATTAGTGTTTCTGCATTTACAAAAGTTGGAAATGGCAATCAATTTAGTAACCTTGTACAATTTACAACAATGGAATCAGGTTAGAATGTTTAAGATAAAGTATTTTAATGTGTACTGGTTTCGTAGATGAAACATTTTATCTATGCCAAAATTAATCCAAATAAACCTATGAAAATCTCATCTATTACTTGAAAATCAAAGTTTGTTTTAATTCCAAGTTCTGGTTAAAAAAATCAAAGGTTTGTTCTAATTATTAATTTGATTAATTATTATAAATGCAGTTGGGATTAAAATTATTATATTACATAATCTCTGATTTTCTGCTCTGAAATCCATTTATCTTTCTACTGCTAATATGCTAGTACATTTTGCTCAAGAAGCATGATATATTTTTCTCCAGTACAGAGAAATTATGAAAACCATAATTATTAAAGTAATTATTAGTTATCAACATTATATTTAATTCTATTATATTTTCCCTGCTGTGGCACAGTGCAAAGCCAACAACTTCCTTTGGTAGATCTACCAAAGTGCTTTTATAGTATCATATAAACTGTTGAAATGCTTCTTGCACTTGAATCATTTTATGATCATATTGAAGTTATAACAAAATCAGAATATTATTTGTACTTTTCTTTGAAGCCCCAGATATTGTCCAGAATATTCAGTGTATTGCTATCAGTTGGCAGTTAGTTCTGCTCCAATGGGACCCTCCTTTCAAAACAAATGGAATCATTACACATTACATCATATCATTTAGAGAAAATTCAACCATTTTATCATCTCATAATGAAACTGTGTGTATTCTGAGAAACTTGCTATCCAATACAACATACCAGTTTAAAATAAAAGCTGCAACAGCTGCTGGAGAAGGAGAAGAACAGTTATGCAATGCCAGCACATTTCCAGAAACAGGTAACAGTTCCTTACATATCAAGTTGTAATTAATAATTTCAGAAATTTACTTTCACAAAGTCAGTTCAAGTAAGTTATCAGAGCTGAATGGAATAAAACTGCACTTTTAATATGAGTTAAACTTCTGTTGTGTTAATTTTGTAAAATGTATTAGAAGTGTAATACATCCAAGTAAATGTCCTCTGGAATTCATACTACGATAAAGATTTTATTATTGGTTTAACATCCTCTTAGCTATGTGTTCACATGCATTTTTTTGTGTTGAGTAGCAGCCACTTGAAATTGGAGATGAATAATTAGAAATGGGAACAGTTTTAAAGTTATTCTCACTTCTTATTTATGGTGGACAGTGTTAGTCACAGAGACATAGCCAACATAGAGTCATTGCCAAGGCATTTATTTCTGATGCTAAGTGAAATCAAATTAGGTTCACCATCTCATTCCAAAATTTCTGAATAACTGCCTTCAAAGTAAAACTTGATTGTTTATCATTGGGTTTATTACAACTTGGTGAAACTATACATATCATAAAAAGAACTGTATATGATGCCACAATACAGTTTCATTCTCAATAAATATATTTATCTCTATAAATATTTAAGATAAAGTATTTTAATGTGTACTGGTTTCGTAGATGAAACATTTTATCTATGCCAAAATTAATATTAAATATTTATCTCTATAAATATGTTTTTTCACAGTCTACACTGCAGGATAATTTGCTTCAACTTATAGAAGAAAATATACAAAGTTGCATAAGTAAATGTTACCAGCCTGTAGAAACTGAATGGAACTGTTGCCTCTTCTGAGAAGTGGAAGAGAATGAATGAGATGGTTGAATTTTTATTTTTTCCTGTTAGTATTTAGATCGTGCTGTTTAATACAAAACTGTCACAGCAGTTTATACAAAATTGTGGAGAAGGTGAAAATAATAATACAGTGGAACCTCCGATTGCAAGCACCTTGGTTCACGAGGTTTTTGCAAGACGAGCAAAATTTTTTAACAAAATTTAAGTCAGTTAACAAGCAACAACTTGCAAGACAAGCACCACGCAATGAACTTGCGTGGGAAATCTCACAATGGAGCCAATGGTTCTTCTCTCTTGCTGCATAAAAAGCATAAATTAAGTGAAAGTTGTTCAAGAGAAAGAACTCCCGAGATCCAAATTCCAAATTCTCCTTCTAAGCAATCCCCCTTCCCCTCCTCTCCTCCCTCTCGTCTCCCTCATGCCAGCCAGAACTCTTTTCAAAGCATAGGAAGATTGACGCTCCATCTTCCCTGTCACTCACACACACATACACAGCCCTCTTCAAATGGCACAATTCAGCCCCTCCCCCTCCTGCCCATCTCTTCTCCCCTCTCATAGCACAGAGGCAGGTTATGAGAAGAAAAATTTCCAAACCACCCAGGAAAGACCCCCAGAAAGGCATTGCCAAGGGAAAAGGTTGTTTTGCCCTCAAGGGGTGGCAGCAGCGGATCCTTCCCGATCCAACGGGCCGCCCAGACAGTGTCGCCTGAGCAGCAGCTGATGGCCAGAATCTGCCTCAGAGCAGATCCATAAGTGCTGGTTCATTTGTTTTATTTCTATTTTACATTGTGTGTAAATCATTGTTACTTGTTTCAGATATTAGGGACAATCATTTCTACATAAAATTCCATTGAAAATTATTTTTTAATGAATATTTTTGGTAGCATGGAATGGATCATCTGACTATACATTGCTTCCTATGGGAATAATTGGATTGAACTCAAATAAGTAGAATGATGATGCCAGCATAGAAGCTAACACAAGAAATGAATGATGCTTCTTCCAGAAAACTAGTGTCTCCTTTTAATTCTGTTTGAAACTCTCTATATAAAGATCTGATTAGTTTGAAGCCAAGAGTAAGGTTTTGCAGAGGTTTGGTATCATCATTTTGTGTCTGATTATTTAATGTGTCAATTTGTTAAACATCTCACAGGTCAGTATTTTGAGTTTTTATAAAAGCAGTCAAATCAGTTGGTTTATTGTTGCTAATTGTTAAAAAAATGGCAATTACAGTTTCTACTGTAATTACAGCATACCTTGCATCCATGATCATCCAAGGCCTCCTTTAACAACCTGTCCTCTTTTTTATTTAGTAGGTGGGGGCTCTTCAATAAATATTTCTGAAGGGAGATTGGGGAGGGGGAAGCTTGAGCTATACCACTAAAGCTGTTGACAAGACTGAAAAAGGAGAAGGGAGCTTATTCCATTGTGCTAATTTGCTCCAGTAGAGAAGAGGAGACCATTATCAGATCTTGGTTTTGTACCTCTAGATCCAGCAGCAATTCAAAATCTGGGCCAGCATAACATGCAATATTTGTTCAGAGTTGGAAAACAATTATCCACTTTGTTTGCTGTTTTAGCAAGTATTTTCCTCTAAAAAAGATAATATATTTTATATTTTTCTGCTGGCTTTGGATAAATCAAAGATGTTGGGCTTATATTATGTATAATATAAAAGTAAGTACATATATAAATATATATATATAAAACAAAACAAACAAGGAAATAGGTAAAAATAAGAACTAATATATAAAATAGTAAATAATAAAAATAATAACCAAAAAAAAAACTAATTTAAAAGAGTATAAGTAAGATGCTAGCAACTGTAGCAGCTGCACACCAGTAAAGATAAATCTCTCTCTCCCTCTTTCTGAAAAGTGCTCTGGCAACCAAGATTTGGAAAGAAAATTAGGCAGCATCCATCATGATCCATCGTAGCACATTAGCTGGAAATCCATAGGACAATAGGACATGTAGAGAAATGTAAGAGACTGTGGAAAAGAAGTGGAAGAGGAGTGCAGGTTAGGTGAGAAGAGACCACAGAGCTCTGATGTGAAAGCCATGAGTGGAAAGTGTTCAAGGAGACTCCACTTTAATTCACACAAGTCTGACTAGGAATTTACTCTTAAGTTTGAAGGTAGTATTTTATCCCAGACTAGCATTAGAATTTTTTTTTCTAAAATCTGTGTGGTTCTTAGCCTTTCTATCTTGCTTTTGTGGAGCTTAACAAGGATTCAAGTTCTATCAATCTAACCAATCAGCCTATGTTTCATACTGAAGAGCAATTCTTCAATATCCTAGTTCTGTAGCCATCCCAGCTTTTGTTGTCACCCTGTCTGCTTGCATAACTACTTAGCATTAGAGAATGGAAAAACTCTGAATAGGAAAGCTCATGGTTATAGAACTTCCTTTTGATATGTGATCTTTGCAGAAATTATGTTTTTCCCCTAACACAACTTAGTCTTCTTTAAAAGCCAATTCAAGCAAGGATATCTGTGGTGTAGGGCCTGATGTTCTTATGAGTAGAATCTTTTGGAATCTATGATCCTGTGAGAATGGAAGAACTCCAAACAGCAAAAGTTACTAATTCTCAAAAATCCAGATGCCATCACTTCCATCTTTTGAGACCCTAGACATAAGAGAAATCAATCCAAATGGTTCTACAGTCCCCATGCTATTAAGTAGCTTCAGTAATAGTGGTTCTATTGTAGTAAATAAAGAACCAATAAAGATATTGTCTATAATTAAAGGTAAAGTTAATTTTTGACATGAATCAAAAAGGATGTTTTTAAACAATTTTTGAGAGTATAGGACAAAAAATTCTGATGTTGTTTTGTTGAAAGAAGGTTTTTTGTTAAGGAATCTGGACAGATTTTCAGAAGACTAAATTTTCTCATTCCAATGCTACCTAGAAAAATATACTAATGTATATTTTAGTATAAAAATATACTAAAATATACTAATACCAAAGTATCTAATTCTGCCTCAAGTATTTCTTAAGATGAAATTAAGAAAGGGAAAGAACAGCCATTGTCTATTTTTGCAAACATTCTGACTACGAACAAATATTTCTCCCATCAGCATTAAATCAAGCTCACATATAAGGGGTGAAACAGAAGCAGACTTTGCTAACAGAAACAGATTATTGGATGTCTAAAATAATTTGCATTGCTCAACTGAAAGAGGACACTTTAGTAAAGAACATTTTAAAATGCTGTTCAAGAGCAAGGAGTTATTTGAAGTTATTTTCAAGGGGGAGGCTAGATAATAGGCATTCATTGCAACAAATGAGCTGGCACAATATGCCACAGAGTTGATTCAAAAACAAAACAAAATGAAAAAAAGACGAATACACAGTTTGTCATTATCAACAATGATGAAAGCTATACAAAATAAGATGAACACGCCAGCTGCTAAATGCTGAAAGGTTCCAAAATTTCAATTTGCAAAATTTGCTTCCTTCTACTCCTTCAGCAAAGCCCTGAAAATGTATTTCTCTGTGTGCTGAAATGCAGGTTTATCTTTGAAAGAAACAAACAAAGCAGAATAATTCACAAGAAACCATTATAGAAGTTTGGGTCAGAAAGGGGGATGTTAAAAAATCCAATAATTATACAAAATGTAGAGAACATTGTCATTATTAAAACTATATAAAACTATATATATATTTATAAAATAAATATATATGGCACCACATACAACTGTTACTGTAGATGTTAATACAACCAGGAATTGGGGCCTTTAACACACTTGAGTCCCAAAGCCTAAGTCCACAAACAAAAGTTCACAATCTTGAGAAAGGCCAACAGAGTTAGAATCATCTGAAGCAAGAATATTCTAGATATTCTAGATAGTATTCCTGTTCCCATCAACTGGCATCTCTTGACTGATGAGACCCACAACCTGTCCAACCTGCCTGATTGAATTGGACAAGTAGAAGTAACTGGGAGAAGATAATCCCTTAGGTAACCCAGCTGAAGCCATGAAGGGCTTGAAAAGTGATAACCAGCATCTTGAATTGCACCTGGAAACACACTAGCAACCAATGCAGCTCACAAATACCCACACCCTTTACTATCCATGCAGCTTATTCTGCACCAGTTGAAGTTTCCAAATTCTCTTCAAGAGCAGTCCCATATAGAACACTTTTCAATAGTCCAGACAATAAATCATATGGGTATGAGTGACTGTGAGTAAAGTCTCATGATCCGGGAAGAAGTACAACTGGTGCAGCACATTAACTGGCATGAGTCCATGAGTCTGAGGTCACCTGAAACAGGAGCACTAGGTGATTATCTGCACGTACTATAATAATCAAATTTCAATGTCCTTAGCCCTATAAGATAGGCTCTAATAGTGGCTCTAGCTCAAGTTTGATTGCCTTTAGTCCCTGTTGTTGGCCAGCAGTGATCTAAACATCTCCTAGCCCTCTTTAGGTCTCTCAACTCCTCTGTACACCATGGGGAGTACCAGGAACCAGGAGCATAGAAAGGTCACTCAGGCACTAATCCAAGGCTGTGGCTGTTTTCTGATTCCATGCAGCCATGAAAGCTTCAGCTGGATTGTGTACCAGACTTCCTCAATCCATGCTGCCTCTGAAATTCAATTGGATCCATTAGTTACCTGGGGTAGGCCAATCTAATAGGCTCAGCTTCCCTGGGGATGGGAGAGGTACCAGAGAATTGAAGGCTCACCAGGGAGTGGTCTGACAATGACAGGTGAGAAACCAATATCTCTGCAACCGCTGCAACAGAAAAACCAGGTCAGGCATACAACCACAATTCTGTTTCAGATTCTGGATGACTACGGACCTGCCTAGGCATGATGGAAAATGTTGGTGTTGGTGGTGTAACACATCTGAAGAAACAGGGTTATGAACAGCTGACGCTGTTAATTGGATACAAAAACACCTTTGTAGATATAATTTGAGCTGTTGTTCCTTGGTGAGCTGAGTCTGAGGAAGATGTCAACATCTTAAAAGTTTGTAGATGTAGCATAACTGAATTTTTGGATTCAAAAGTATATATGACTCAGTGTACCCAAACTGTGATCTGAAGTGATTTTAAAAATTCCGTTGTGTAAATATAGAGACTCCATTTAAGAAGCAAGCACAACTAAATTAAAATTCATTCATGTTATAAAAATGCAGATTCAAGCTCTAACAGATCGTCATAAGTGTAGAATTCTATAGCATCCAAGCAGAGCATAGTTGAAAGCTTCTTTTTCAACTGATATCCTTGTTCAAATCATTGTAAACATATTTTCCATCTTTGATTTGCCTTCCTTGGTCTTTCCACAGATCTGCAGTTGAGGAAAAACTTTAAAAATAGGATCTGATAGAAACATGGTTTGTTACTTATTATGTAGGAAGATTTAATCAAAGGCACCAGGGTCGTGTCACCTTTTAATTTCAGAAGTCTGGACACCGAATGAAAAACCAAGGATTTCAGAGGATGAAGACTGGAAGTTGCAACTCACAAATCCATGAGGGTGCTCTATGTGTAATTCAGGTGTACTATGAAGTGTATGGTGACACAACTATATGCTGAAGAAAGTGACTGCCTCAGAAAGCAAAAGCGGGTAGAGGATAGAAATACCATTATAGTCTACTAATATATTTAACTCTCAATTTTGTATCACAAAGAAACATGCTGTTATACCCAGCTATTTTTGCTTCTTATTGCAAATAGTAATTCTCCGCAATTGGCAGTAAGCTACTCATTACAATTATACCAATATTTGCACATCATGCACGTTGATTCTATTTATCCTGTCAATCTCAACCATATTTCTCTTTGATACATTAATTTTCAGATCTATATTGCCTGTTGCACCATACAATCTATCTGATATCTGCTGAAAACCAATCAGTCTTTAGCCAAGAACATGACATTAGCAGCCTCTAAAAGTATATGTACATTCATGTCCCCAGCCAACATGCCTATAATGTCACCACACACATTCATATTTCATTTTTGCATGAATATATTAACCACAAGGGATATGATGCATCTTTGTTCCATCTCTCTCAGCGCTAAACCATTTCACTAAGCTTTTCATGTACAGTATTTTTGTGACTGTTATATTTTCATTTCATACCAGTCTCATTGCATTGAACAACTAATGTTTATTCCCCATATTCATGCAAAATATTCTGTAAATCAGGTCTATTTGCTTTATCATATTCTTTCCCTAAGTCAACATATGTATAATAAATTTTATTTCCCACACTGATATGTTTTTTAGTGATTTGCTGAAAAGTCTGCACATAACCTGCCTGTTATAAAGCCACATAGAACTTCCTAAATATTTTTCACAGTCACTTCTCATATACTTTCTTACAGAATTCTGCCAAATATCTTTCCTGGAACATTTAACAAGCTAAAATGACTATTGTTGTTGCATTTATTTATTTATTGTCCTTTTGTATGGGGAATAATAACCTCATTCTTCCATACATGAATGGATACAGTCTTCCACACACATTAAATTACACAGCCATTTCTTTAGACAAACTATTTCCAATATATTTCCAGTTAATGTTATGTATTCTTTCAGCTTTACATTTCAACAATCTCACAAAATTTATGAGCTTTTTCTTTTTTTCCCTTGGATTTTTATATTTGCAGCATTCATTTTTTTATTGCATTTCAATTTCAGTTTTCAACATAGCACAAATGTTACCATACACATCTTTAAAATACTCCTTCCACCATTTCATTACTTAAGTTTCATCCCAAATTATTTCATCATTTTCATGTTCAATTTCATTCACTCTGTGAGGAAGCCATTTGTTTAACCCTTTAAAATATCAAAACAATGTTTTATTTCTATTAAAATTATTTGCATTTTCTGTTTATTTTAATTGTTATTGTTCATTGCTCTATCTACATGCTTTGCATCTATCTGTCTATAGCTATTTTTCTCTTATTCTCATTTGTTACAGCAATAATTCTTTTTCCTTCATCCATAGCTTCATTCACTTCATCATTTTTCAGTTTCCAAACTAAAAAGATAAAGGTTTCCCTGCCAGTTGTGGTTGACTCTAGGGGGAGGTGCTCATCTCCAACTTACAGCTGAGGGAACCAGCATTTGTCTGAAGACACTTCCATGGTCATGTGGCTGGCATAACTATAGGCCAAGGTGCACAGATTGCCAACAAATTAGGTTTTACATTTTTACATGCTTTCAAACTGCTAGGTTGGCAGGAGCTGGGGCAAGAAACAGCAGCTCATCCCATTACACAGCAACACCTGGATCTTGAACTGCCGAACTGCCAACCTTCCAGCCAACAAGCCCAGTACCTTAAGTGCTCGGCCACTGCACCTCGTATTCTATGGCATAAATCCTTGCATTTCAAGAAACTTACAATTTTTTCTCATATCCATTTTCTATTAATTATGTTGGGAAGTATCTTTTATTATACTTTCATAGAACACTCATACCTTTCCTTCCTGTAATCACTTGGCTTTCACAATAGACTCTTTCTTCTAGGTCCATTTTTCCTCCAAGATCTCACTCTTGATGCTGTCAAATAATAGTCTGCCTTGTATTTAGAACCTCTTGTCATTGTTTCCATTTCTCCATCATAAATGATCAAATTGATCTTATTTTTAGATTTATATTCCTTCCTTTGTCATGCACACATAATTAGGCTTATTCTTAAACAATATGATCAAAAGAAAATAACTTTTTAAAGTCAATATTTCATAGTCATAATTCTCATTCATATTAGGTTCTCTGAATGGTCAATCATCTTGTTTTCACTCAATCATTTATGACAGCTAATAGGAAGGCGGCCCACCCTCCTGCCAGGGGTGGAGCAGAAATGCGGAGATGCCCAGAAACAACATCACACCGGCCAGCAGTGGGGGTGGGATTAGTTTACACAATTGTATAGATAGCTAACCTATGTAAGCCGCCAAGTGTCTTCGGAAATTGGCAGCATAGAAATATGTGTAATAAAAAATAATAATAGAATATTTCACCCTTGGATTGCATTCATTCATTTTTATCACAGACTGGTTCTTCCATTAACACTATTTGCTACTGCATAACATACAACCCTATAGATTCCTATTTTTCTTTTGGACCTATAACGTATATACCAATTCATATCTTCTGACACATATTATAATCCTATCATTCATAATTAAATCTATACCTTTACTTTCCTGCTGCTTCTATCAAATCTACGCCACAAAATCAATCTACTTTTATTCAGAACTTTCCTTTTCTCTTACTTTCTGAAAATATCAATTTTCGTTCCATTCATTAAGCCATACTACCTCTTATAACTACTATACATGGATGGTACTGATCTATTTGGACATATCTTGGGCCATATTCCACAAGAACATCCATAATCTAGTTTTACCCTAGGTGCGTTTATCAAGTTATGGAACTTTGTATCGCTATTTTTTAATCTACTTGGCAAGTCAAGAAACTTTTATCCACATCCCATCAACTAGGAGCTCTATGCAGTATACATAACACATACCAAGAATGATTTCATTAACTGCTTCCTCTATTGAGCCAATCTGTGTATGCCATCGCTGAATAGTTCTTACTCTCACTCCAAACTAGCCTGCCACCTCAAGATATTGAAGAAGGCTGCATCCTATTGCTCATGTTGGAACTAGTTCAACCAGTGTATGTATACATTCTGGGAAAGGGTTGTCTAGGGCTACTGAAATGCTGCAGAAATATAAATTGCCATGAGACAACAACAAAGAGATATAGAACAGTATGGCAATTGTATACAGTGAGTCCCATTTTTAGGTGAAACGTCTCTTAGGTTGTTGTAACTACTTTACTCAGGAAACATTCTGCAATGATATCCAACAATGCAATCTTACATATGTCTAATCAGTTAGCACTACTGCATCCAAGGAGATTTATTTCAAGGCAAGAGTCAATGCAAGTGCATTCTTTGATGTTTCTAAGTTTACTTGTTCTTGAAAACTTGATGAGCTTCCCCCTCTTGTGGATTAGTAACATTTTAGTTACATAATGATTCATGCTCAGGGAATTAGCTTCTAGACCTTTCCAAAAAGCTGCTGCCAAATGGAAAGTTTGAATGAGACAGAAGGGGAGAATTTTTAACAACATAGGTATAATAAGAATGACCAAGTTTAATTTATTCCATATTAAATGTAAATTTGTTTATTTTTGAGATCTAACCTACTTTTTGGGATGTGCCATTCATAAGGTGGTATAAGAGTCCTGGGCCAATAGCTTTTTATGAAATATAATCATGTGCTCATTAAGAAGACACATTTCTTTGAAGGAAGCCTACAAATAAAATGTTGCAGAGAAAAAAATATTCTCTTGCTTTTTGCTATTTGTGTAGGTAAACTAGAAATGAATTGTTTGCTTATTATTTATGTTAATTTAATTTTTCCACAGTTCAAAATTTATTGAGCTGTTATTGTAAAATTACAGTAGAAAGTAGACGGAGGACCCAGTTTTGTTTTCTGTGGGATAAAAGAGGCATGAAGCTGTTATGATTTGTCGCACAGTCAGCCAGATATTTAGACTGGATTTGGGATTTTTATCCACCTATCAAATCCTTCCCATGCACTTAGGATATGTAAATGTTTGACAATGTTAAAGGTATTGTCACAGTATGTAAACTGCTTCAATAAAGCTGCTTTTTGCAATTGATTGATGATAATTTTGTCAATGCCAATGATGTTCAACAGTTTACATGCTGCTCCAAGTGTTTTGGCCAATCACCCAAGGTGCCTATTACTACTGATAGTATCTTTGCTTTGTCTTGCCACAGTCATTCTATTTATACTTTGAGTTCTTTGTATTTTGTGATTATCTCCAGTTCTTTCTCTTCTCTTCTGCTGTCTCCAGGTATTACAACTTCCACTATCCAGACTTGTTTGTCTTTCTTATCAACAGTTGTTAAGTCTGGGAAGTTACGTGGCAGGTGCTTGTCTGTTTCAATTCTAAAGTTCCAGCTTTAAAGTTTTAGCTTCTTCATTTTCTATCACTTTGTCTTTTTGTGGTCTCACCAGTTCTTGCTAGCAGGCAGATGGAATTGCTTGTAAATATCCCAATGTACCTTTGTTGCTACTTTATCATGCCATTGTTTGTGGTCAATCTGTAAGATCTTCTTATACCATCTAATTAGATGGTCAATTGTTTCTTCAGCTTCTTTGCACAGATGACATTTGAGAAGACAGTCTGTTGCTGTCTTCTCTATTCTGGCTTTATATGCATTTGTTCTTAAGGCAGCCAGAATTAGCCCCTCTTTCTCTTTCCTGCTCATTACTAGGTCTTGTTAATTGTTTTGCTGCTATTTTTTATGTACAAGCCATGTAATACTTTATCTTGTCATATCTCTTTTCTCTTCTTAATTTGGTCATTCTTGTAGGACACTTTGGTCTGTCCAGAACTCAATAAGACTTCATGGTATATTAGCTTCAGTGCATCTTCACTTTTATTCAGTTATTCTTCCAGTGCCCTTTTCTTTTCTTCAACTGTCTGATGTACTTGCAACATTCCACGCTCACCTATGATCCTTGGTAAGTAGTGTCTGTCACTGTTGCTGGGTAGATGAAGGGTATGATTCATAATCATTATTATTTTTTTTGATCTTCCTATTCAGGGCTTTTAATTCTGCTTGAGTCTAATGTGTATCTAATGTATATCTTATTACTGGAATCGTACAGACTGTTAATTGGCTTGTTAGTAGTAAAAGTCCACTGTGTTCGGACTTTTAAGATCTTCATTTTCATGATGTATTCACATCTAAACTTCTTCTTGACTTCATTGTGCTTATCAGCTTATTTTTATTATGTTATGCATCCATAACATCCTTCTGAGTCAAAAAGCATAATGTGTAAATGCAATTATCATTACTTTTCTACAAATCTTGAAAAAAAATCCTCACACATTACCATTGTTAGCAAGGTATACCTTTAGAGGATTCCTAAGATCTGATTTGTGCCTATATATTCACTTCTTAATGATAGAAATACGTTAGCTAGAAGTAACATGATAATGTACCATCACAGATATATCAGAGCTAATAAAACTTTCACATTCTCTTACATTTCCTGTAATATACTGCTCTTCTATAGCATGAATTCAAATATACCATGGCTATAGGCTAGACTGAGAAACATCTCGGATGAAAAGAGTGGCAAACCGCATATGTTTTGTTGCCAAGAAAACTATATGGATGTGTCCATGAACTCTCCATGAAGAGAGAACAACTTGAAGAAATCTTAATTTCAAGTGTCAAAGCTCCATATGGGTCTTTGCGAGGGTTGAATCTTACTGATGTATATGAGATTGCAGTGACCTAATTTTGGTCAGAGATAAAATGTTTGCATTGCTTTAAGTTTTTGCCTTTGATTAATTGGTCACCTTGATCTTGATGGTTTATATATTAATTCGTGAGGATGGAAAAGTTCTCTGACAACTGATAATGGATCATTGTGGAATTGGCATTTCCCATTTTGATTTACTGCTATGGAGACATAAAAAGCTATATACATCTCTCTCTTTCTGACAGAACTGGAATTGGATAACCATTAACTTGCAAGTATAGTCACCTCTGTATCTGCTAGCCTAGACATTCCAATGCTTTTGGAACAATGTGGTTTCCATCAACAATGTGGCTTCCATCAAACTCCATGGTGCTTCAGTCTGAAGTTATCCTCTGTGCAATACAAGTCTAGTTTAAAAATAAAGAATCTTAGAAAAGGAGGACGGGTCCTGGAAATGTTATTGATAGATACCATTTATATAGTCAATTGACTGTCAACTGTCAACTGACTATCTTTTTACAAAAGATAATATCACAGCACCAACAAAATTCATTAAAATATATGAACAAATAAATGTGATTGTTTGATCTATTTCAAAAACAATTAAATTGCCATCAATTTTCTTTCTGGAAAACATTCCAGAGTTGAGAAGAGTTCTCTGCTTAGGGGATATATAATGCATCTCTACTAATGATTGATATTAGAAGAAGGAACCTCCTCTATTGTGAATGTAATATGGCACCAAGAAAAAACCTAATGAAAAATTGGTACTGTTGGATAAAACTTTTTATACATCTAACATGGTTCCTCAGCCAGTTAAGCTTAGACTGGTAATATCATACAAATAGATACACACATACATACATATATTATATTTTCAAGGAATTGTATCTATAGTAATACTAAAAATTGTAACTATACATTGAGGATCTATATGGCAGAAGCATCAGGTAATTTTGCTCTGTAATAAACCAAGTTACAAAACAAATTGAAAGCAAACAACCAAATAGATGCCTAATAGAGGTTGATGGCTTGCAGAAGACAAAGCCCCATAATTTGGAGCAGATGGTACTTTTATAAGGCCAACTTGTAACAAGTTAAAACCTATCAGAAAGTAAAACTGAGATTCCCATATGACCTCCTGATTTAAATTATGTGTCCAATGTGCAAATTCTTTTCTAAATGCTGCTGATATACAGCCAATTTCAGGAGAACTAATTGGGATGTTGGTGCTATTTTGCTTTAAGATAGCCTTATATCAAGCTGTGAGGCAATAATTGAAGAGACCTATTTCAAACAGAAAGGAAATTGTTGCGATCACTCCCCCATAAAGCTAAATGATTTATTTTTTTAATCTGAAAATGTGAATTGATATTACAATGGTCATGCTGTCCATTAGTTTGTAATCTAGTTAGGAAAGGAAACAAACAAACATCTCTGTGTTAGGCAACATTATGTACAGATAAACATCTATAAGAGGGAAATAAGCTTTTATTCATAAAAAGGAGTACAGCACAAATCTTAAAAAGAGAAATAAAATTCTCAAATGAACAAAATATGTTGCATTTTTTGAGGGAGGAGGGATTATTTCATAAGCATTAATGCTAATGTACAAATCCAAGGAGCATAGCCCCAAACAATGTCATAATAACCAACATAAAGGAATATAATAATACTGCTATTTGGGTAAATAACATTCTAATAACATAAAAATATTCTGATATTATTTATAGCATGATACTCTTACCCTATCATCACTGACATCTGCCACTGCTTTTTAAAACAGACATACATTTAATAATTCCTTAAATGTCACCCTCCTCCATTATGGCACCCTTGTTTGCTGACAGTGCAAGTGGGATTAAGTGTCTTTACACTTTTCTACAGCATATTTGTTCTGTCAACTTGACACCATGTCTCTATAGTGAAAGATTTGGTCAAAAAAGAGTTGAGATGTTTCTTTGGCAGTGGGCAACCCTTGCAAGGGATGAAGTGAGCCATCTTGGTAAAAAGATCCACTAATGTAGTGTAGCCGTGGACTGGGGGTAAACAGTAATACAATAGAAAGACTGTATGCCAAGGGTAAAGGGGTATGAAGAGGGTTGTAACAACCCTGCTAGCTTCTGATGGAAGGACTTGACCCTCCTGCAGGTGGGCCAAGAATCGACATAGCTCTTGATGTCTACTGCCATTTTTAGACTACCAAAAGTCTCATAATGTTCGATGCAGATTTTTAAACACTCACAGCCCTGCTGTCTGATTATCATGGCAAAGTTGTAGTCAGGAGGATGACAATTCTGCCTTTTTTTTAAATGTTCCTCCCTCCACTGAAAATTGTGATATGGTATCTAGTGGGACCCCCTGGAAGTTATCCATCCAGGCTCATGAGAAGTGGTCTAGAGATAATGAGAAAGTATCTGGCATCAGACGTTTTGAGTCTAAGACATATTGGATATAAAAATCAGAATGGGAGAAAAATTGGCTCCATCTCACTTTCCTGAGAAAGTGAGTTGTCATTTTGCAACATTTGTAGATTTTAATTATTGGTGTTTGTTAGAAACAACCCAACTTTCCAACTTAAAATTAGAGAGTTTGGCATAAAGACAGAAAATTTTATTTGATGTTTTTGCAAAGATGGGTGCACCAAGTACATGCAGGTACAGTGGACACACTTAAGCAGAAAATCATTACACAATTATACCCTACTCTCAGCCATATGTGCCCTCCTCCTTTCCCCCATTTGATAGGTACTCCAGAGTGTACAGCCTATCAGAGCCACCTAATAAATCCCACCTTAGTTTATATCTCCCACTACTCTAATTCTATCTCCCCAACCCTTATTTGCAATTTTCCCTTTTTGGCTATTCCCATGTGTTGCCTTGAAGCTTCTTTTTACTTATTCCTTCCTGTCAGCCTGGTGATAATGAATCCATCTTTGGTTTCTGTTTAGTTAATCTTATCAGAGCCTTCAACAAGTCATTAGAAGTGCGGTGGTGTAGCGGGTTAAGTACGCCAGTTGTGCTGACCAGAAATGGCCAGCACTCTGGTTAGATCTGCAGCTCCGCATGATGGGGTGAGCTCCCATCACTTGGTTTCAGCTTCTGCCCACCCAGCAGTTTGAAAGCACGTAAAAACTGGCAGTTAGAAAAATTGGGTACCACTTTGGTGGGAGCTGGCTGGCTATGGCGGGAAGCAGTGAGTCAAGCAGTGAGTTGAGTGGCAAATCGAAAGCGGACTACCCTCCTGCTGGGGGCAGAGCAGGAACTGCACAGGAATATCACCAGCCAGTGGGGGAGCAGGGTTAGTCTCACAATGTATAACTAATCTATGTAAGCTGCCAAGAGTCTTCGGAAATAGAAATGTGTACAGAAATAATAATAATTAGGCTTGATCAATCTTCAACAAGCTATTTGGGAGAGGATGTGTGCCTCTCAGTTGATCCCATCAATGTTATAAACTACTTCTTTCTGGAAAACATCTTTGGAGAAAAACATGTTCTTTATTATTTTCCCACAGTGTTGACCTCTATGGGCCAATACAATCCCTCCCAAAAATGATGCCAATGTTGAAACACTGATTTGATTGCTAATAGCTCTTTGTTAAAAATTTTCTAGAGCAGTAAAGGCTCTAGAAAAAAATCCACATGATAGACAATTTTTCTCTTTCCTAATGCTTATTGTAAGAGTTCCAATTGCTACATCAGCGGCATCAGTACAGACTATAAATCTCTTAGATGGATCTGGGTGTTGAAGGAGGGGTTGATGTGCAAAGAGTTGCTTTAAATTGTCAAATGATGTTTTCTGTGCATCTTCCCAAACAAATCTTTTTCAACAGTTGTATTAGTGTCTTAACCTTATGTGTAAAGCATGGGATAAACTTTGTAAAAGTTTGAAAAGCCTAAGAAACTCTGAACACCCTTTGTAATTCAGGGGGTTTGCCACTCAAGCACACCTTGCATCTTCTCTGGATCCATTTGAACCCAAACCCAGGAAATAAGTTTTATATCAAAAGCATACTTTTCTAATTTAGCAAAAAAAAGTGATTTTCAAGACCTCATGCACATGGTGGTCATGTTGTGTTTCATCCTCAGAGTAGATTAGGATGTCATCCAGATAAAGTACTATGAACTCGTAAACTACATCAGCAAAAATCTGGTTCTTGGATCTAGAAAATACAGTCCCACATTTAACCAGGCCAAATGGCATTACTATATATTCAAATTTCCCATGCCTGGTGTCAAAGGCAGTTAAATATTCAGACTCTCCTTGACTCTTATGAGATTGTACCCATTGTGAAGATCCAATTTGGTAAAGCTATGTGCATTTTACAATCTATCCAATGAGTCTGATATGAGTGTCAGAAGATAATGGTCCCTCACTGCCACAATATTAAGTGCTTTGGAGTGATGAATGGTTCACTGTTTAGGTTTGTGGTGCCTGGGCCTTGCTTTTTGGGTACAAAAATGGTAGGTGCTGAAGCTGGAGACTTTGAAGGTCTGATAAAGCTCTTCTGCAGATTGGAGTCCAAATACTACTTCAAAATTGCTAGCTCCTTGGCTGTCATTGGATACTGTCTCTTGGCAGGTATTTTAACCCCTGCAACCAAGTCAAACATATAGTCACAGTCTCAATGCAGGGGAAGGGCTGCTTCTTCTTGCTTTTTCTTGTTGAATATGTTTAAGAAATCTGCTTATTTCTCTGATAGGTGGGAATTTCTTTCCTTGGGATTATCTGCAGGTTGTTGCAATAGATCCAGTGGGATGACTGTGTGAAGCCAGAGAGCCAGGCAATAAAATAGAATTTCTGCTTTCCAGTCTATTCGATTGTGAAACTTCAGCCACTTTGATCCTAAGATGATTGGAAAATGAAGTTCTTGTGACATATCGGGTTAACAATTCATGCTGGGCTCTAGTTACTTTCAGTGGGATCATTGCATGTGTCATTGGACACACTTTCAAAAGCTGACCATTTATTGTTTGTATTCATATCAAAATGGCCAAAGTGGCTATGGGAATTTGTAAGGCTTTGAACATTGCAAGGTCTATAAAGTTGGCTGTCCCCCCCCCAGAATCCACTAAAGTTGTAATCTTTTCTTCAGTCCTGTGCTGTAGAGTTAAGATAATGAAAAATTTTAACAATATACCTTGATTTAGCTCGTGTTGAGCTCTTGCATGAGGAGCTATTGTCTTTTCCTTGGTTCTGTGCTCTGTTTAGGGCAGCACTCCCCTGTGTCCTGGCTAGGAGGCCTTTCTCCTCTCCTGAGGGCTTTGACTTGGCAGCTTCTCACATCATATGCCCAGATTTTACTTTGTAGTAAAAGCAGAGTTTGAAATCCCTGTGCCTCTGTCTCTCTTCTGATGGTGGTGACTTCCCCAATTTGCTTGGGCTCCTCTTCCTCCTGCTTGGTCCCTAACAACATCAGAGGAGGGAAAAGCTGAATAGCTAGGCTGTGGTGTCAGCTATCTCCAGTGTCCAAAACCATTTCAGATCTCTTCCAAACATGAGTCAGTGATAACACAAAGTTGGTATATTTGGCTTAGAGTCTGTGGAATTCCTTGCCTAATGAGCTCAGCACAAATTTGGTCATTTAGCCCTCATCTAAACCAAGCAATTAGAGTAGGTTTGTTCCAGCCCAGCTCTGCTGTGATCAATTTGAACTCTGCTATGTACAGCCTGACTCTTCTATTGTCTTGGTTAAGCTGATAAATCTGGTGGGTCACTGTAACCTCTCTTATTGGATATCTGATGTTGTTCCTGAAGTTTACCATGAAGTTTTGATAGTTATCCATAATCAGGACATTGGTTTCAATGATTGGGAGTGCCTATTGGGTTACTGAGGCTATCAGTAGACACAGTATGAAAGAGACTCATGACCAGTTGGTTGGGAACTCTGTGCTTACATCCCCACAAATAATTTGCATTGTGCAATGAATGTTCTCATCTTGTCAGCTTCTCCTCCAAATCTTTCTGGAAAGCTTCTATAGTCCTCTGTAACACTGTTTGCATCCCTGGATTTGTCACAGGAGCTGAGGAGTTATAGTCTGAGCCAAGTTTTGCATCTTTTGAACTTGTTGAAGCATCATCACTGATAAGTTTCACATTTGATATTCTACACCATTATGATGGCATAGAACAACATCCATAGTTACTTTATCAGCCATTGTTCCTGTCTGTGTGTCAATTGCTATATTGATTCTATATTGGTTCATCCTGGTTAAATTTTCTGTGAGTTGAGAAGATTAATATCAGGAACAAAAGACCAGTTCCACATGTCCAGGTTCAAATCAACTAATGTATTGCTAACACCTAAATACAAGAATCTTCTCAACTAACAGTACACTTTCTGTAAGTGTAAGATTAGGTTCAACAGCAATCAAGGAGGGGTGGACCTTGTGTGTTTGTGGTTATGTAGTGTTTGTAGACTAATCTTTCTTTTCACCCCTCCTGGCTCTGCCATTTCTATGTATATACTATACATTATACATCCTTCTCTTATAGTTGCAGTACATTATAATATTATTTAAGACAGCTTCCACTGTTTTAAATGACAAGCTATCCTTCCCTAGTCCATTCTTTTTCTTCCTAATTTGTGAGAAAGTAGATTGTAAGGAACTGTCACTTCATTTCCATAATACGGAATACAGGAAAGGGATTAACTATCCAAAAGTAGTCACTGAACCAGTTTAAATGGGATTGTACCACAAGCAGTAAATGTGAAATATTAAATCAACTCTGTTTTGAAGCTTAAGGTGAATGGAATGTCATAGCCTGTGCTATTTCTCCAGTGAAATGGAAAAAGCGCCAAATTAATTTAAGGCTATAGAAGTAAACTTATTTTGTGGCATTGTATCACTTTTATTATAGCTGCATGGCCATGCACATTAGGCAAAGTTTTCTCCTGAATGAAATTCTATGTTTTATTTTTTAAAATTTCATTTAAATGATTTAAAAGCATATCAAGAATGAACTGAAACATCTTGCTTTGACCTGATTAGCCAAACATTCATCTCCATATTCCATTTTTCCCAGTCTAACTCTCTTTTAATATTGTGCACTATCTGGGTTGTTGAGAGTTGTAATCTGATAAAGGGCTCTA
>JANHZU010002189.1:122961-135096 GCA_032468055.1 Acrochordus granulatus | reverse complement strand
TTTGGGGGCGTGGAACGGATTATCTGACTTTCCATTGTTTCCTATGGGAAACTGCATTTCTCTTTATGAGCATTTCGCGCTAAGAGCGTTCTTCTGGAATGGATTAATCTCGTCTTGTGAGGCACCACTGTATATATAAAATGGGAAACTGGTCAAAAATATTTAAAAAGCTCTAAAATTCTGAAAACCCTCAGTGGAAAGATATGTTTTGAGGCTCTTCCTGACCTACTGTAATGAGAAATAAGGCTCAGTCCAATGTCTTACACAATACTGGTTCCACCACAAAAAAGCAGAATGGAATCTCATTAAAAAGCTAGCAGTGGGACTTGCAAAAGGTGTTGCATTCAATTTAGTCAGAAAGTTTCCTACCTACATAGTTCAGGGCAGTAAATTGGGCATAAACCAGATTTTGCATAACAAATCAAGCATCTTGAATTCAAAAAACAGAATGCAGGAATTATGCAGTATCTGCAAGAAATGTATTTCAACATCCATGCTGCCACCATCATGAGCCTGCTGCAATTTCTGGATTGTTCTTCAGAGGCCATCCTAGAAAATGTACATTGCAATAATCTAGATTACCAGCCTGGGGTAAGCAATGAGAGAAAGTGGAGGAGGACCATTGAATGCTTCTGGGGTAAAGGAGTGGGGACTCCAATTGAGATGAGTATATTATGTGATGGGTAGAGGTAGTTATGGCAGAGGACAGGCCATTACAAGTGAAAGAGACTAACACATTAATGGAGCCACTCTTTTTAAACTACTTGCTCCTGTAGACCTAAGTGGTCAAATTGTCAGACATCTTGATGTCCAACTGCTACTGGTAAACATCAGAGTGATCTACAATAACAGTGTCAGTATCCAGCCACATAAAAGGACACGCGTAAAGACTACACATGCATGATTGAACTCTGGCTGGCTAGTAACAGGGATATAGTCCTGTGGAAATCTGCCCTGCTGGATTTCAAATCCTGCACCTTCTGCAATACCAAAGCGAAGAAGTTGGAAACCTTATTATGCATGAAACCCTCACAGTGATGCTGTCAGTCTTGTAAGACAGACCAGACAGAAAACATGCCCAGATGAACTAATTCTAGTTTATTGTGCAAATTCCATAACAGAATCTTGCATGTCTGAAAATACATTTCTCCCCTGTCACTTTTATGGCCTAAGAAATTTAGGAAGGGTCTCTTCTAAATGTTTGCCATGTCCACATTCTTTCTGAGAAAAGCTGCCTGTTATTTGATTGTTCTCCTAACTATGGGTCTTCCTCCAGGAATGAACTTGAGAGACTGAAGATGAGCCACAACCAGGGAACAGGTAAGAGGCAGCTTAGCCTGCAAAAGTTTCCCAAAGTCATTCCACTACCTAGTAGTAGCCCTCTGTCTATGAAAATGTCCTTCTCACAGAGACAGAAGGAAGAAGAGCCATAGTTTGAACATTCTTGGCATTGCTCTTCTCTAGAATTGGAATATAAACTGCCCTTTTCTAATCCCGTGGCCACTGTTGAGTTTTCCAAATTTGCTAGCATATTGAGTGCATCATTTTAACAGCATCATCTTTTAGGATTTTAAACAGTTTAGCTGGAATGCCATTACCTCCACTAGCTTTGTTGTTGGTAATGTTTTCTAAAGCTGACTTGACTTCACTCTCCAAGATGTCCAGCTCTAGGTCAGCAATCGCACCATCATGGTTATCAGGAACATTTAGATCTTTCTTGTGTAAGTTTCCTCTGTATTCTTGCCTTCTCTTAATCTCTTCTGCTTCTGTTGGGTCCCTATCTGTTTTGTTCTTTATCATGCCCATTTTTGCACAAAACGTTCACTTGATATCTCCAATTTTCTTGAAGAGATCTCTAGTCTTTCCAAGTCTACTATTTTCCTCTATTTCTTTGCATTGTTCATTTAAGAAGGCCTTCTTATCTCTCCTTGCTATTCTCTGGAAATCTGCACTCAGCTGGATGTATCTTTCTCTTCCTCTCTTGCCTTTCACTTTCCTTCGTTCCTCAGCTATGTAAAGCCTCATATCTTGGATCAAAAGACTAGACAGATTCCACAGTTTGCACATGGGATCAGCCTGTAAACTGTGGGTTCCTAAGGTCTCAGATAATATCACAATTCTAAGATATTCCTAAGTGTAATTACAGGAATTCTTCAGTTTAGGACTGTTCTTTTAACAACAGTTCAAAATTACAACAGCTTTGGAAAAGGTGACTTATGACCAGTACAACTTCACCAGTTGCACCTCACCTGTGGTCATGTGATCGCAGTTTGGGCATTTGGAAACCAGCTCACATTTACAACCATATGGTCACAGTTGCAAGCTTTTTTCCTGATTTCCAACAAAAAAAAAATGCTGTTGGGATAGCTGGATTCACTTAACAATTGCATGATTTGCTTAATGACTTCCATAAAAATTGATGTAAAGTCAGGTTGGACTCAACGTATGATTGCAACAACTTACAATGGAATATCTGGTCCCAATTGTGGTCATAAGTTGAGAACTACATGTACTTACATTATAAATTTATTTCAGAAGATTAATATTTTATTCAAAAAAGTTACCAATTCATCTTGATATTAAATTAGTTACTTTTCATTTGAGCTTCCGCAAATAGTGCTCAAATAGGGTCAATGCTCTAACCACTTTGTGTTCAGCTGGTCACTAAAAGTTACATCCAGTACTCAAACAATCACTGATGCTCCTCAAGGATTTGTGCTCTCTTCACTACTTTTTTCCCACTGTGCCAATGACTGCATCTATAGGGACCTCTCTGTCAAAATTCTGAAGTTTGCAGATGACACAATAATCATTGGACCCATTAAAGATGGTGATGAGTCTGCATTTAGATGGGAAGTTGAACAGCTGGCCCTGTGGTGCAGCTGAAACAACCTAGAACTGAATACACTCAAAACTGTAGAAATAGCAGTGGATTTTAGAAAGAGACTTACCATTTTGTCCCTCCTTACCATACTCAGAAATACAGTATCAGTAGTACAGTCCCGCAAGTTTCTAGGCTTACAATCCCCCAAGACTTGAAATGGATAGCTAACATTAGCACCGTTATTAAGAAGGCACATCAGAGGAGGTACTTCCTATGTCAACTCAAGAAGTTCAACCTGCCACAAGAGCTGCTGATACAGTTCTACAAAGGAATCACTGAGCCTGTCCTTTGTACATCTAACACTTTCTGGTTCAGTGCAGCAACCATACAGGACTGGTACAGACTCCAATGTATAGTCAAGATCTCAGAAAAGATAATTGCAACTAATCTGCCATCCATTAAAGACCTGTATATTGAGAGGGTCAAGGAAAGGGTGGAGAAAATATCAGCAGACCTTTCTCATCCTGGACACAACTTGTTTGAACTTCTTCCCTCTGGTGGTGCTACAAGGTAAAGGTAAAGGTTACCCTACCAGTCATCTCCGTTTCCAAGCCAAAGAGCCAGCATTCATCCAAGGATGCTTCTACGGTCATCTTCCATGGTTATGTGACCAACATGACTAGATACCAAAGGTGCACGAACACTGTCACCTTTCCCGCCGAAGTAGGCAGTACCTATTTATCTACTTGCATTTGCACGTTTTCAAACTGCTAGGTTAGTGGGAATTGAGGTAGAACAACAGGAGCTCACCCTGCTGCACGTCAGCACCGGGTCTTGAACTCAGGCCACCAACCTTCCAGCCAGCAAGCCGAGCTCTTAACCACTTTCACCACCACACTCTAGGCTCTACAGGATACTGCATACCAAAATTACCAGACACAAGAACGACATTTTTCCCGTGCCATCATTCAGATGAATATTTGACTAATACTACTGTATATGATTTGTGTTATGTGGTAGATAGGACAGAAGGATAGAGGACTCATATTAATCTAGAAGTTCTAATGTGTATACATGCCTATAAATTCCACACTTTAAAATACTTCCTCTCTATTGACTGTGCACTTACTGAATAACATTGTTATGAATTATTTTATACTTTTGTTTATTGATGTTGCAAGTATATTAAGAGCTGCTGTACTGGAATCAAATTTCTTACATGTCTAATCATACTTGGCTAATAAAGTATCTGAGTATATGAAGTATTAGATCAGGATTATCTAATCTGTTAACAAAAAACATTTATTAATTTGTGCTTTTTAAAAATTTTTTTAAGAAGTGTTAGTTTCTTTTTAATGCAATTTGTTATGGCATGTATCAGTCTTCATAAGGCAGAGATATTTGGTGGTTTAAACTATGGTAATACTATCTCAGTTTTTATCTTGTGTTCATAATAATTGGTTAACCAATAGAATCAAAGTTTGTATAGCAATTTAATGAGTGAAACCCAATGTATTTTAAATGGAGTTTCAGTCATATAATAGGATTCTATCCTCCTCTCCCTTCAGTCCTCTACATATACTGCAACCTTGAACAATCCTCTAGCAAATTATTTTTGTGGAGATTATTGTTAGTTTAGCTAACTCATCTGATAGCTGTTTTCCTTCCTTTCTTACATCCTTCCTTCCTTTTTATTTTTCTTGTTTATTTAAGAATCAAGTATATTTTTTCAGTGATAACCAAACTACATTATTTTGATTGCATTTTTCATCCCCCTTTAACACATGATTTACTTCAACTTTTTTAAGGCTAGCTTCTGGCCACCCAGTATAGATTTTTTTTTAATTAAACAAGGATTTAAAGCCTAATATTTTGAATATTTTTTATTTACTATATCATATTGTCCCCAGTATTATTCTTAAACTGAATATGTATATGATAATTAAATAACCTTAGCTGGTTTTCTGTGAGAAATAAACTACCTCTTTTCAAAAGTTGTCTGTAGAAACAAATGACCGCTCAGGAAGTGAAAATGGCAGAAGTCTTGTTATGTTCCTATATTATTCCCCAAAGAATCTCCACTCTATATGAAATAAATACTTTGTCTCTTGATTGTCATCCCAGGAGATCACAGTTTGTTTAGTACATCAGGGTCTTTACTTAAAGTTAACTCTCAGTGGGTATTTTAAAGCACATCTGTCAAATAAAATATGTGCTTAAACTATCTTACTACCTTTTCAGTAGATATGACCCTGTGGGCCTGCTACTGTAGAGATTCATTTTCTTGTTTTCTGTTTCATAATGGAAAAAAAACTGGAATATGACAGACATATAAAAATGTGTTTATACTTATTTGTATGAAATGTTGTGTTATATTCTATTACTGGGACTTTTTCTACTTCCATCATTGAATTACCTACTTGAATCTTTCTGAAACGGAATCCTAAGTTAGTAAAAATAATAATGAATATTTTGACCTTATGTATGTACGACAGATCCAATATTAAGATAAGCAAAGCCTTCTAGTACAGATGTCCAACAACCAGGTTTGTTTAATATACAGTATGTTTTAGTTTTAAATGTGCTACAAAATCTCAGATGCCATATTGCAAACCCCTTATTTGTATAAAGACCCTTTATGGATGTCATAAGTTTATTTGACTACATTTATAAGTTAGTCTTTAAACTCTTAATGTTTAACAAAGTTATAGTTTAGGAATCAGTCCTGCAATATTATCAGTTCTTTTACATAATTGATTATATGTTTGGGTATAAAATATATCACATTTAAACAGAATTTCTACAAACATACTTAAATATGTTTTAAGTATTTAAAACATAAATTCAATTTATGTTTATTAATTTTTATATTCAATTGAGACCTGATGATTATAGACTTGTGACCCTTTAGAAGCAATCAAGTATAGCAATCATATATAGTCTGTACTTATTATATTTATTGGTTAATGAAATAGACATAAAATATTTTGTGGGTCCTAAGACTGCTAGATGTAAAAATAAAAAAAGAGCAAAAAGCATGATGAATCTCCAGTTTTACGCATTACACGATATTTTTGCACAAGGATACCTGGAAAATTATGCCAATGATTTCTGAATTAAAGGCTCCCCAAAGAATCTCCAATCTATAGCCGTAGGCAAGATCTAAAGAAAATTTATTGCATTGGTACTGGGATGAAAAAGCATGACAAAGTCATTATGCATGCTATGTATGTTTGTTTTATTTCTTAAATTCACCGACCCACCCACATGCTCTCCTTCATTTTTTTGCACAGGAAGATGACAATCCAGTCCTACTAACTCAATCTTCCCATTGATATATCACCAGTAGTTTCTTACTAATAATCTAATAAACATTGTCTTGTTTGATTTTGCTTGACACAGGTGGATACAGATTATTATCAAGCTTCATTTGTCAAAGCAAATGATGAGGACAGAACCTTCAGCATTTCAGGATTGAGAGCATGTACAAGGTATTCCATAGTAATCACTGCTTTTGTGGGAGATGTTCAGAATGCACATATCGAAGGCAAGTCCAGCTCTTCAATTATTGTTTCTACTTTTGAAGCAGGTAAGTCACTAATCTTATTTGTTCATTTTATTTAAACATGGTTAGCTATCTCAGTGCATAAGCATTACAAAGTGAATTACAACCAAAACTGTAAAAACATTAAAAGCATCAATCATTTTTAAAGTCCTGTCTAAAACAACAAAATATCCCATGCAATGTCATATCATGTATAGAACAAAATGTATATACAACTCCCTCTCTGCTACTGAAACCTTTATCTTATCTGATATTCTTTGAAAAGAAAGATGAAACATATAATTTTTGACTTACCTGGAACTTAATATCATAGGGGAATTTAAGATATCAGCTATTATCTTCAACCTTAAGCCTTGGGTCAATCCACTGAATATTTAAAAAAAGAGTATATTTATATTTTTCCCAAATGCAATTAAGGCAAATTCACTACAGATTTTGCTTCTTAAGGTATTTTTAAAAAGTAAATCTATACCCATAACTTTTTTTTAACTAAGAAATTAGGATACTACTCAGATTGCTTTTTCAAAGAAATCCATATAGGCTGCAATGGACATTGAAGCTGCACAATAAGGATTTAGAGGGAAGTTTCACTGGAAGGAGTGAAAATTGGAAGAATATGGTTCTTCAGAGATTGAAAGATTTATTGCAAACTGTACAAATCTATTAAATACTGTAGTTTAATTTTTAGGAGCAGAAGAAGTAACTTTAATG
Source organism: Acrochordus granulatus (assembly GCA_032468055.1). Lineage (NCBI taxonomy): Eukaryota > Metazoa > Chordata > Lepidosauria > Squamata > Acrochordidae > Acrochordus > Acrochordus granulatus. Next base: position 127,996 of record JANHZU010002189.1, on the reverse strand, counting down.
AGAATCTTTGTTCATTATGCTCTATATTTTCTGTATAATCTAGTACAGGTAGTCCACACTTACTGACTGCAATTGGGATTGGTAACTCTCTTGCTAAGTGATGCAATTGTAAAATGAAACATCATCTGACCATGACAGTTTACAACTTCAGTTCTTGATTTGGTCATTAAGCAAATTATTAAACATGGTTATTAAGCATGATGTCACATGACCACATCTTGTAACTCCTGCCAGCTTCCCCCATGACTGCTTGTTGGAAGCCAGCTGTGAAGATCACAAATGGTAATCACATGACCATGGATACTGTGACTCTTGTAAATGCATACAGGTTACCAAGCACCTGAATTGCACTCATGTGACCATGGGGATGCTACAACAGTTGCTACTTTGAGGACCACTCATAAATCTCCTTTTTCATTATTTTAAACAATCAGTTTACAGTCAGTAAACGAGGTCTTCCTATATTGTCTAATGTAATGATAAAGTATCAGAAAGGGCTTTCTTTTATTGAGATGGATGATAACGAGTTAAACCGAGGACCTTCTGTAGAGCCATGAGATTATGGATGACTGCTAGATGACAGGAAAAAAAATTAAAAAATCATCCATATTTTTACAGCATAGATTTGGTAGTATTCAAAGACGATTAGAATAATGGCCCTTATTCTAAGAAAGTATGTTGTTCCCTAATTTTTAGAGTCTGTTTTTAAAACAATTTGTATTAAAAAGTTAACAAGTAGATAAAAGTAACACATATAATAGGCAGTAAGCAGGGAAAAAGAAAAAGAAAGAAATCCAAGGAAAAGCAAAAAAAAAGAAAAGAAAAAGTAAGAAAATAGAAAAAAAGGATAAAGAGGTAGCTTCCAATATTCTTCAGAGCAAGAAATATATTTCTCTCTCTTCAGAGTTATATCATATTATTCTTCTTTCTATAATCTATCCTGTCTAATTGTCAAAACCATAAGTCCCAAGTTCATTGTTTTCATTTTTATGCAAAAGGTCTGTAAAATCTAATGTTTAGAGTTGAGATGTAATATTTTAAATTGACTGTTTCATCAGCTACTGATTTTTTTATAGCCCCCAGAGACCCACTTAACAATATAACATTTCAGAAGATACCCAATGAAGTCACAAAATTTAAAGTGATGTTTGTACCACCCTCTGAACTCAATGGGAATATTCAAGTATATCAAGCTATGGTATATAGAGATGATGACACAGACATCTTTCAGATTTATAATTTAAGTGTTATAGACAGAACAAACAAGTCAATCACTGCCATGATAGAGGGATTAAAAGGCGGACACACGTATAATATCAGTGTAAGTTGAACTCCCCCCACAATAGGGGGGATTAAGGTTAATTTAAATATAAAACAAACTGGCTTATTTATTTATTTAAATATATTTATTTATCTAAAAAATTGTGTTTATTTCAATTTATTGGCCTCCCAACTCCAATGGACTCTTTGCTGTTAAATTTCCTGATTTAATTTTATTTCAATAATCTTGAAGATGGAAAAATACAGAATGAAAAGTGATTAGCAAAAAAAAAACATAGTTCCATATGTAAGAATAAGACTCCCTGACTTCAGTGAAGTTATTGGTATGCTCTGAATCAAAATCTTATTTTTCCCATGTACTTTCATGTCATATATGTATTCCTATAGATATACGCAGTGAAATACAGTTAATTGATCCCTTAAATAGTGTGCTAAACATACTAAAGGCTGTTTTATTTGTTTAGGTGTATGCAATCAATAGTGCTGGTTCAGGACCAAAGGTTCATCTTAAAATAACAACAGATATTAAAGGTAGACCATTATAAATCTTTTATAATAAAGCCAGTGACTGCAGAAATATAAAATCATATTGCTTTCATTTGAATATTCATATGCTAGTTACTAGAACCTTGTTTCATTCTCAGCCTGATTGTAACTAATTGTATTATTCTGACTTGTACTATAATGTTATTTAGCAAAATAACATTAGATCTTACAGAAGTGGCAGTGTGATTGAACTGAGTAATTTGTTAAACTATACAAAGACTGAAATCCTGAACATATTTAATTCAAGTAATAATTGGATTAAAATATTTTAAAATCTGCACAATTCCCCATCTTAAAAAAAAGAATGAACAGAAGTGCTTGGATAGAAAACTAATAGCTCCTAATTTATGGTTTGTGAATTATCTACTACCTCTGTTGGTAGGAGTATAAAATGGCTAAGTGAATATAATTCAGTTCTATAGAACTTATCTGAATAGTAATTTGAAAAGGATTGTTGTGATCAGGTTTAACTGGAACACATTGTTGCATGTATTTGTTTCAAAACAGAACCACCAAGACCTAATAAAAAGCCAGTGCCAGTTTATGATGCCAGTGGAACATTATTTGTCACAGCTACAACAATTACTATACGAATGCCAGTTTGCTACTATAATGATGATCATGGGCCTATAAAGAAAATACAGATTCTTGTTGCAGAAGCAGCAGGTATGGATTTTTTTCTTAAAAGGAATTTATGAATCTTCTTTCTATTTCTACTTTTTCTTAACCTCTATTTGTCTTACTTGCTCATGGAGACTTCTGATTTTTGGAGTTCTTCATGAGTTACATTTGGATTATAAATGCAAAAGAATGGCAAATAATGTGGTTCACAGAAACCACATTCTTCTGAATGACCAGAAGAAATTGGGCAGGAAAAGTAGCAATAGAGAGAACAGAAATCTTTCTGCTATTAGTTCTATTCCCATTTGTTTGCTTGGTATTTTTGTAAATATATAAATTATAAGGCGTTTTGTTATATTAGGTCCTCTGAAACATGGAATATTATATTTAACCCAGTGGGACTCCAAGACTCATTTGCCAGTGAATAATCTTTTCAAACCCATAGTCTGAGTAGATCAATATAGTTTTGCACTATAAATAAGGAAATGGTGGTATCAGAATTCAAACTTCGTGGTAATCCTGCTTTCAATATTTCCAGTGCTATTTTTTTCATCACAATTCTTGGTGATGATAGTAGTCATATGTTTATTCTTTCCATTTTATTGTATATGTGTGTACATACACTCACGCATAATAAAATAGAAATAATGTGTGTGTATGTGTTTATGTATATGTATACATATATGTAGGTGTGTGCACTTAAGTATCAAGCAAGTAGAATTACAATTATCTTTTTTTATTCCTTAAATAACAAAATATTCACCTTAAAGACTAACAAATTGTTACAGTGTACAGTTTTGTATACTGCACGGCGACTTATCAGATACATTACTTTAAAAGAGAAATAAATACACACATAGGGCTGGGAAAAAATAAGAGAAGAGATCAAACAAATTATTACCTATATAATATATCACTGTTCTTTTTGGGGGGTTCAGTTCAGAATGATGACAATATCACTCAGTGGTATGATGCATACTTCAATAAAGCAAGACCTTATTTGGTAAATGAAGGCTTTCCAAATCCTCCATGTATAAAAGAAAGCAACGGATTGAGCATCAAAGAAGATATATACGTAATAGGGGCTGATAGCACTTGCATGATATCAGGAAGTGAAGAAAAAATTTGCAATGGACCGCTGAAACCCAGAAAGCAATATGTGTAAGTATTATTTATTTATCAAATTTCTACACTGCCCATCTCACCTAGGTGACTCTGGGCAGTTTACAATAAAATATAACTTGCATTTTATAGCACTGAAATAGATTACATGGATATAATTAAGATAAAAGTGCACGATTTCTGTAGAATTTGCAGAGTTGGCAAAATTGATTGTTTAATTATAATTTGTTAGTGACTGGAAATGCTTTTTGGACTTTTTGGTGAAAATGGAAAAAAAATAAAGTAGTGAGTCCTTATGGGTTTAATGATTAGAAAGAGTAGAATATGGAAAGAAACAAGCCATAATGTAACCTTAGAAAAGAATAAAATATAAATGGATTTATAACTGCTGTAAAGATCAGAAACCATTTCTTTATATCTTTCTTTCTTTTTTGCATTTTTCTTTAATTTTATTTCTCTTCTATTTCCTTACCACTTTTCTTTTACTTTACTTTCTTTTTTATTAACATTTATATTTTTTTACTTTGCAAAATTTTTTAATAAAAATTTATTTGAAAAAAATGCATGACTTTGCAGCAGATTTGAATGGTTTGAAGCATGTAGGGATATTCACACAGCATCTGTTGATAACTTCTTAAAACAGCCACACATTTTCTTGGAATTTCATAGTTGCCCTCTGCAGATGCAGTACAATTTGAGAAAAAGACATACCTGAGTTGCCAATAGGTGGTAATCTTCAATCATGCTCCAGAGCACCATTTTCCTTTCAATCCGAAGAGCTAAGAAGCATATCTAGAATACATTGTAGACTGCAGGGATGGTGTCCTTATTGTGGGAGAAGGAGGGGCAGAACCAGGGATGAAGTGGGGAGCCAGTCTTGAGTTGCTACACTTGCACAAGCAGCAGAGGCCCAACCCCTCATGAGGACCATTAATCTTAGCTTGGGAGTGCAGGTGTTCAGCGGGCAGTTGAAGAAATTCTTGTGACCTTATAACAACAATAAATCTGTTAGCTACAACTGCATTACCTAAGTCTGATACTTTGCATCTTATGCTTATTTTATATATACAATGTTTATATATTTATAAGGTATGGTTTGTGTGTGTATGTGTATAATGTTATTTGTTTGCTGTTTACAGATTTAAATTCAGAGCCACAAATATCAGAGGTCAATACACAGATTCTGACTATTCTGATCCCATCAAAACTTTAAGTAAGGAATGTTCCATCATAAATGTCTATTATAAATATACAAATTACTTTTAAACCCTCCTAATAAATGTTGGCCCTGTTGTTATAAATACAGCTCCTTTGCAGTATAGGACTACATTGACTTTCAGAACTCTGGATGCTCTTGGTCATTCTGCCTATGCATGTAATCCCATTTGAGTTCCTTCTTGGGGTCACTTGCTTTTTTTTTTTTTGTAATATTCATGCCATGTAATAAGATATTCCATTCATTTTT
>JANHZU010002189.1:109199-120176 GCA_032468055.1 Acrochordus granulatus | reverse complement strand
GGGCCTTTTCCCTTTTCCCTCAGCAACATCTCACAGTACAGCACATGGACAGTAATGGAGTAAACTGCACATGGCAGTGTCGACAGAACTCTCGTGTAGTTGCTGCCTGAATGGTAATGGAGTAAACCACATGGCAGCATCAACAAAACTCTCGTGCGGTTGCTGCCTGAATGGGAAATACAGAGTGCGCTGACTGATGACACATAAATTACCGCGCAAAGTTTGCTCGTCTTATGAGTCAACACTCGTTTAGTGGAATAAATTTTGTTAAATTTTTTTGCTCATCTTGTGAGGTTCCACTGTATTATTATTCTATTTAGTGTTGTCTAGCAAGTATACTGAGAGTTGTTATAAAGGTAAAGGTTACCCTGCCAGTTGTGACTGACTCTAGAGTGCAGTGCTTATCTCGTTTCCAAGCTGAAAACCCAGCATTCATCCAAGGATGTTTTCTGTGGTCACGTGGCATGATTAGACACTAAAGGCTTATGGACATTGTTACATTTTCTGCTGAAATAAGCAGTACCTATTTATCTACTTGCATTTGTATGCTTTCGAACTGCTCGGTTAGCAGAGCTGAGACAAGCAACAGGAGCTCAACCTGCTGCACAGCAACAGGTCGTGAACTTAGACCACTGACCTTCCAGCCAGCAAGCACCACATCTCATGTAAGAGTTGCTGTACCAGAGTCAAATTCCTTACATACCTAACCATGCTTGGCTAATATGAGTATTTTAATTTGTTGTTTTACTGCTAAAATTAAAACATTAAAGTTTATTATATATAGAAAAATATAAAATCACTATCCATTTTAAGTGCATAGCTTTGTAATGATACCATTTCTCAAAAATTTAAAACATAGAAAATAGGCATTTTTAAATTTTTATTTTTCGTATTATTGATTAGTTAAAACAGCAGTTTCCATACTTCAAGAACTTTGTAAATTGAAGTGAGATACTATGCAAAATCACCTCAAATGAATTACAGTGAAGTTCATTCTTTGTAATTATGCATAGGAATGCATGTTTCAAAAATGCTCCAGTAAGGTTGAAGATTTATGAATAAGATTAAATATTATATCTTATACAATATCTTTGTATTGGTTTAGAATTCATCAAAAGCAAAAAGAAGGAGGTACATATTCTCCACGGGATGCAGAAATTATTGACACTAAATTTAAACTGGACCAATTGATCACAATGGCAGACCTGGATATGAAGGATGAAAGATTTACACGGTAAGCAAACTCTTTAGGCAAAACAGTAGTTCTGGGGGTCTGAACCCATGACCATGTTGTGACCTTTTCCTTGTTTAGAAGTATTTGTGGTATTCTTATTTGCACAGGTCACAAAGATCCTCTTTCAAAGGGTGACCTCCAGATGCTTCTCTCAGGAATTTAGATAATCATTTGTTCTTCTCTATGTTAGAATAAGGAGAGAAGGCAGCCTTTAAGTATCATGCCCTGCTGTTACACACTTATATCTCTGAGCTGAAGTGCTTCTGATGCAGAAAGCTACTAATAATGCCCTGATATACCGTTGTCTCAAAGTAATACAATAGCATATTGCTATCTGATAGTATCACTTCAGTAGAGTTAATGCTATAGCAAGGTACACAGATTCCTGGATTTGTTTCAGGAGATTTAAATTCATAAATTTACAAATAGTCATAATTTTTGTTGTATAAAATTAATATAAGAATCTTTTACCTTATACTTCAATAGAGTTCACAATTTGCTTCAGGAGCATCATCTTCAACAGAAGATTTTATATTTTGCCATTAATTCTAGTGAATGTACCTGGAACAAAATATCTGTTAATATATTTTTACTTAGTTTCAGGTGAAAATGCTAATTTCTTTCCATGGAAGGTTATTGGACTTAAAATTATTTAAAATATAGTAGGTTTCCAACCAATGATATAGGAGCCACTGTTGATCCTCGGATACTAAAGTAAAAATAATCATAAAATTTTAAATTTCCACTTAAAACTTTATATCATTTGCAGGATTTCTGACAGAACACAAAAATCTCATAAGATTTGGTGATCTACCAAATTATTTTTTATTTATTTATATCCCGCCTTTATTATTTTTAAACAACTCAAGGTAGCGAACATATCCAACACACCTTCCTCCTTTTATTTTCCCCACAACAACAATCCTGTGAGGTGAGTTAGCTAAGAGAGAGTGACTAGCCAAAGGTCACCCAGCTGACTTTCATTGCTAAAGTGGGATTATACATCCTGGGGAAAAAGAGAAAACGAAGTGTGCCAGGAGGACTACTGATGCTACATTGCTAAACCATGTTTATGTGATTGCTGTCAAAACTTTTACTGGTGGGATATCTGTCCATGGAGAGGTGGGAAACTACTAATTGCTTGTTGTTTGCTTGTTGTAGGTATTGGCCAATAACTATCATCTAGTTATTTTAGACATTAAACATTATGTTATAATATTAGAAAAGATGAATGTGGTAATGTCATTAAATGTAATATTTTTTCAAGAATTCTATTTTTTATTTATTTCACAAATTTACATGGCTGTCCATTCACCAAAAGGAACTCTAGGTAACTCCAATTAAAATAAAGAACCCTAACTTGTAAATTAGCAGTCTTCCAGTTACCATCCCTGGAATAAATGAATTATTATTACAAATGAATTAACAAAAAAATTGATGGCTTAACTATCCTTCTTCTATAAATGTCATTACTTCAAATGGTAGAATAGAGACCTCAGCTGTTGAATTGAACTTAATACTACTGACCGTTTTTTTAAGTGAAGGGGCAACATTTTTTAATTTGAAAGTGAAAAAATATATTTTGGAATAAAAGAATGTACACCATCATGTGTAAGTAATGCATTAATTGACACCTTAACTAATACATTAATGACCTGAGTCTTCACCCAAGCAGTAGGGCCAGGAAATTAAAACAGCCCTATAAATTGATTTGTTGTTTGATATATTTGGATTAATACTATATTTTAGTCATGGATATACATTATTATCATTCATAATTTATATTTTTGCATCGTATTTTGTTGGTTTTAAGACTTTGTGCGCTGCATTGTGAAACGGATGTCTGTAAACAAATGAATGGCTTGTTTTCAATAAACAGATTGGCAAAGACTGAAAACATTCATGTGAGGGGGTCAGTCAGAAAGATCTTTTACCCTATCACTTTTGTACTTACTTTCTATCTCAAAGTTTGCATCTTATAAATAAGTGTTCATTTGAATACAAAGCTGGTTTCAATCTGAGTACTTAATTACAAGTGGGTTTTGTTTCCAGATATTCATCTTTTTTCTTTAGACGCAAAGAGATATTCATCATCCAGTAAGTTACTGCATGGCTGAAGATTCAATGTGTGGTTTTCAGTATGATGTGTTCACTTGTGTGATACAAGGTTATGCTGATTTTTATTTGAAATAATACTTTTCTTAAAAGATGAATTTTCCCAGTGATGACTTTTTTTTCATATCTTCCAGAGGCAGGGTAATGTAAGTAATATGCAAGTTAAAGGCTCATCCTATGCCCAAAAATATTTATGAGAGAAGAAGAAGAAGCAGTTTTTGTGTTTGTCTTTTTTTGTTGTTGTTGTTAAAGTACAGTAAACAAAATCACAAATTGTGGGTCCTTGGCAAATCCTGAAGCAATAATTAATTTTTTGTGATATGTGAAAATATAATCTGAAAAGACATTGTAAATAAATCTCAAATACTTTAATGCTGAAGTTACAGAAGAGCTTGATTCAAACTTCACAAACAGTATATTGCAAGTTTTCCAAACTTGGATTGACCAGTAACTAAAGCATTTTAGTACAGTTCTCTTTTAGTCCAATTTTCTGACTGAAATAGACAAATTCTAGATGATATTATGTATAATGATAATGAAGCTTCAGAATTTCACAATGCAATTTCCCTAATTTGCAATTTTAGATTTCCCAAAATGTAATTTTAAATAATAATTATTTAAATTAATTGAAAGTTTATTTTCTTATGCATTACATAAGGAACTGAAAATAAGAAATTTTCAATTAATTTAAAACTGTTATTAATTTAAAATTTAATATGACCACTTTTATTTTTAGGGAAAACTACATATTAAAAATAATGTTAATTAATGTTACTGGTCAAAAACAATCAAGATCATATTATTCTGTTCCATGACATATAAAAATCACATGATATACCAAAATCAACTTATATTCTAGGGTGGTTGTGTTGCGTGTGTGTGTGTTTTTTACTTGCTGCAGTAACAAAACTGGACAGTGCATAAGCCAAAGGCATTACAACTTAGGACAGTGAAACCCTGGATTGCGAGTAACGTGCTTTACAAGTGCTTTGAGAGACAAGCAAATTTTTTTAATAAAATTGAACTTAGTTAACAAGTGATAACTTGCAAGATGAGCATCATATGATGAGCTTGCATGGGAAATCTCATGGAACTACTTGCCTCAGTCAGCATGTATCTCTTGTACAGGAGGCATCCACACAAGCATACTGTTTACGCTATTACATTATTTTACGCTATTATGTGTGTATGTGTATTGTGATATGTGTGTGCACGAATCCCTATGAAGAAAAAGCATGAAAAGGAAGGCAGTAAGAAGAAGGGGATGATTATGGTAGATATTAAAAAGGAAATCATCAAGAAGCATGAATGAGGTGTGCATGTGGCTGACCTCACAAGATTTTATAGCAAGTCTACATCGACGATTTTCAGCATTTTGAAGAAGAAAGAAATAAAGGGGCTAGATGTAGTGAAAGGAGTCACAAAAATAACAAAGGAATGGCCACGTGTTCTGGAAGACATAGAAAGTTGCTTCTTGTGTGGATAAACAAGAGGCAATTAGCAGGTGGTACCATGACCGAGAACATTATCTGCGAGAAGGCAAGGCATTGTATGTCGATCTTATAACAAAGTTGCCAGGTACATCAAGAGAAGAACAGATTTCAAGGTGAGCTGGGGATGGTTTGATAATTTTAAGAGGAGAAGTGGCATCCATAATTTTCTGAGGTACGGAGAGGCAGCAAGCTGGATGCTAATTTCTTGCAGAGTTTGAAAATCTTGTGATTTCTGAGGGTTACTTGCTTTTGTTGCAGAGTTTGAAAATCTTGTGCTTTCTGAGGGTTACTTGCCACAGCAAGTTTTTAACTGCGATAAGACAGGTCTCTTCTGGAAAAAGATGCGGAAGAAGACCTACATCACAGCAGAAGAGATTGCAATGCCCAATCACAAGCCCATGAAAAACCGTCTGTGTTCTGTGCCAGTACAAACAGGGATTTGAAGATAAAGCCCCTGCTCGTGTCCAAGAACCCACACACCTTCAAGACATGTAAGGTGCAGAAGAAACAGTTAAATGTGTTGTGGAGGTCCAACAGCAAGGCCTGGGTCATGCGTATCTTATTCGTCAAATGGATCAACACAGTCTTCGGTCCTACAGTGAGGCAATATCTCCTGGAAAGGATTCTGCCACTCAAAGTCTTGCTGGTTATGGACAATGCTCCAGGCCTTGAAGAGGACTTATTGGAGGAGTTCAAGTTTATCAAGGTCAAGTTCCTTCCTCCCAATACCACTCCACTACTCCAGCCCATGGATCAGCAGGTCAACTCGAACTTCAAAAAGCTCTACATGAAAGCCCTGTTTCAGCGATGCTTCGAGGTGACCAAAAGAACTACTCCCGAGAGTTTTGGAAGGACCGTTTCACTATCGTGGGCTGCCTCAAGATCATCGATAAAGCCTGGGAGGGGGTCATCAAGAGAACCCTCAGTTCTGCTTGGAGAAAACTGTGGCCCAACTGCGTTCTTGAACGTGACTTTGAGGGGGTTGCTCCTGAAAAGGAATCAGTTGTCTATGAAATCATGTCTTTGGGAAAGAGCATGGGACTGGAGTGAGATGCGAACGATATTGAAGAGCTGGTGGAGGAGTATAGCCAGGTGCTGACTACAGACCAACTGATGGATCTGCATCTCGAGCAATGGCAAGAGGTTGTGGAGGAGATGCTTCATCGGAGGAGGAGGGGACAGTCGGAGGGATCCCTCACTTCAAATGAGATCAGGGAGGGGTGCGAAATGTGGGAAACGGTGCAAAATTTTGTAGAAGAGCACCACCCGAATAAGGCTGTAGTAGTGCGAACGATGAATCTGTTTAACGACAATGCAGTGTCACATTTCTGTGAAACCCTCAAACGGAGGCAAAAGCAAGTGTCGTTGGATACGTTCTTTGTTAAACTCGACTGAAAGGAGAGTGAGCCAGAAGAGGACACTGAGACCAAAAAGCGTAAATTAAGTGAAACCGGTAGTGTTAGGGAAAGTCGTTTAAGAGAAAGATCCCCCGAGATTCAGGTGGAAGATCCTCCCGCCGAGCAATTGGCCTCCTCCTCCTCTCCCACCTCTCATCTGCCTCACCCCAACCAGGACTTGTTTCAAACTCAAAATGCTGGTTCGTTTGTTCTATTTCGACTTTATATCATGTGTTAATCATTGTTCCTCGTTTCAGATATTAGGGACAATCATTTCTACATAAAATTCCATTGCAAATGATTTTTTATGAATATTTTTTGGGGCATGGAATGGATCATCCGACTTTACATTGTTTCCTATGGGAAACTTTGCTTTGGTATACAAGCGTTTTGGATTAAGAGCATTCTTCCGGAACGAATTATGCTCGCAGTCCAAGGATCCAGTGTACATTACCTGGAATAATGGCAGAATTAAGGAATTTACATTTACTAGAGAAATTTACATTTACTGCACCATGCTGGCTGGGGAATTCTGGGAGTTGAAGTCCATACATCTTAAAGTTGCCGAGGTTGAGGAACACCGCACTAGTGCGCTGGCATGTGCTTCTGGGGAGGCAGCCTTATTTTACCTTTGACTCTTCCCATTAAACTTGTACTTTCTATTTTCAAAAATTATTACAATGTGTGGTTTTAATCTCTCCCCCCATTATTTTTTCCAAATGGACCCTTCTATTTTGTACTTGTCCTAATGCACCAAATTCTGCTCCACCATTTATGCACATGATTTCCGTGAATGCATGCCCTTTTGATTCTGTCATGTCGCCGATTCTGTAATGCGTGCCGAGGGAGTTGCCATGTACAAGCTTGAGATGTGAACTGAGTTTATCGCAAAACGATGCCACGACCTGGATTTGAGCCTCTTTTCCGGGTCTCCTTTGGACTGATCTGTCACATTATTCATTAGTCTCTTTTTTCCTGGTCTTTTTGTTTGCCACTGATGAGCTCACAGTCACTTTAGCTTGCCTCTGACATGTTTCCATAACGCCACTGATTGAACGGTGAGAAATTCTACGTATGGATTCTAAAGGCTGTAGGAAACCTCCGACTTGAAAAACAATGTTCGTGTTCTTTCTTTCTAGGATCCCAATACCTCCAAAAGATGAGAGGCTACATAAATATTTTAAATAGGTAAGCAAACAAAAAATTAATCCAAAGCACCCTGATCAATGCATCTGTTGTGCCCTTCTGCAAGAATAAAATGGAGTTGCCAGGACGGGTGCCAAATTTATTCCTTCTGCTGCGACTGCCAAATTGAGGAAGGGAAACCAAAATAGATCCAAATGTCAAAGAAATGTAATGGATGTGATTTTAAAGAATAAAACGCTTCTTTTTTAAAAAATAAGCATCTTAGAAAAATGATATGTGTGGAGTGCTTGGTGCTGTCTGAGCTTGGCTGTTTTCCTGCAGACGTTTCATTACCAAACTTGGTAACATCATCAGTGCTAAAAGGGCAAACCCCACTTCCTTCTAGCACTGATGACATTACCTAGTTTGGCAATGAAACGTCTGCAGGAAGACAACCAAGCTCAGGGAGCATCAAGGACGCCACAGTTCAACCCTGAGTCACAAATATTCTCTTCTATTGGAAGATGAGGGGAACAGTTAAAAAAATAACTCCTTCAAACTGGGTTTAACGTTTCTTTCTTCTGCTGCTTGAGGATATGCGGCGCTGTGGTTTTGCAGTGCTCGTATTTTAATGCTTGATTGTATTTTATTGTCTGATGTCTTGATTTTTAAAATCATTATTCTAGGATGGATTGATTAAGTGCCAGCAAGTCATTTTTGACTCCTAGCAACTAAATAGATGGATTTTGGAGGGTCGTCCCCTCGTTGCTGGCTGTCCTCTTCTTCTCTTTCCTTCCACCTTTCCCAGCATCACAGCCTCCTGCAGCAAGCTGGTTTTCACGTGTCCTCGACTTATGACAGGTTGCTTTGCAACCCTTTGAAGTTCTGACAGACCTGAAAAAGGGGACGTACAACCCAGATCTGAAGTTCTGATGGCCGCCCCCCAATTCTTGCTACAGCATTGTGACTACGCTTCAGGCAGCCAGCAACACCGCCACATTTATGTCTGTTTGCAGTGTCCTACGGTCACATGATTATGTTTTATGAGAGTTTTGCTGAAAACCGGCAATTACTTCCAGTTTTGAGCAAAACCCGCACTCGTAGCACACCACTGGTTCGCTTAATGGCTGTGGCATTCACTTAACGGCTGCAGTGTTCGTTTTATGATCACGATGTTCACTTAATGACATGATGTGATTGACCCGTTGTACAACTATTACGATTTATGACCATAATGAACAGGCTCCACTACTGCTGTAACTCGAGGACTACCTGTAGGATAATTTAAGCCTGGTCATTTGTGCCTTGAATTAGAACTCTGGGTGGATTAGTTTGATGGTCCATTGGTTTATTTTCTTGGCTCTCCATGATCTTCTCAGGAGTCTTCTCCAACACCAACATTCAAAAGTGTCCTATCCTGCTTCTGAATTACATGATTATGTACTTGTAAACTATGGTTTGTGAGAGCCATATGACTGCAGTGCCATAAAAAGGACTTAAAATCCATCCATCCATCCATCCATCCATCCATCCATCCATCCATCCATCCATCCATCCAATGTCCTAAATGTCAGAAAGCATTAGGGACATCTCAACTGCGGAGAATTGTCATCTCCAGCCATTTGGGTCCATGTTCCTTGCAGATAAGGAAGCACTCATAAAGTACAGCCCCTAAATGGACTTTGTTAAATTTCTGATAGACTCTCATTTGTTTTTATTATCTCCCTCTCTGCAGGGAGGAAAAGAAAATTGCACGTGGGGCCTTCGGATCAGACAAGACCAGCAATTTGCCAAGGTAATTTGAAGCCGGAGAATTAGCAGATCGAGGGGGATGACCTGTAGGTGAACGGAAATAAATGTAGGGCAGCTTGTGAAATATGGGGAAATCGCTGGGGCAGCCAATTTCAATGTATTTTAATTTTATGGTTCGGCTCGCAGCCGGCCAGATGTTTAGACCGGGTTTGGCATTTTTGTCCAGCCATGGAGTCCTTCCCTGGGACCCGGGATAGGCAGATGCCGCTCTTTGGTGCTGCGAAAGGCACCCTTGCAGGATGTCAGCTGTTCCGAGGAAGGCTTCCTTTTGCAATTGACTGACGGTGAGTTGGTCAACGCCAGTGACGTTCGAGTGGTGCTCCGGTTGTTTTGGGATGGCACCCAAGTCCCCTATTACTACTGGCGAGTCATTGCTGTTACTGCACCCCAATACGCCAAGACGTATGGACGCTGTTCCCTCCCCACCAACAGTATTTATCTGTTTGCTTTTTGCATGCTTTCAAACTGCTGAAATGGCAGGAGCTAGGCAGACAACGGGAGCTCCCCCGCCGCATGGCGGCACTTGGGTCCCGAACTCGACCTGCCAGCCCCGGAACTGCTTGTGCCACCATGCGCCCATTGAGTGTTCAGCATCTTGCTAAATGCCGTGAGGGAGATGCCAGGCTGATCCCTGTCGGGAGACCCTTCTGGAGACCGGCTGCCCGTTTCAACCGCAGAACCTCTGGCCTCATCCTCCTTGCTGCCTAAATTCCCAGGCTCCATCCCTGACACAATTCGTTTGCATGGACCACGGCGCTGGCGTTCCCTAGGATCCAGGAGGAGCCCAATTCCGAATCGCTGGGCCAAATAACGGTCCTTGAACTGGGACCTGAGACCGCGGTTCATAAGTACGACGGGCTGGTGGCTCCTCTTTTCCAGCGAGAAAGGAAGCAGGACCGCCATTCTTCACCAGAGGAAACATGGGGCGAATATTTGGAGGGGGAAGGACAAAATTAAATCGGAGCTCGAAACTTTTGTCGCTCTGCCAGCGTGCTTGCAGGCAGAAAGCAAAGCAGGTTGCCCTGCAGGAACTCCACAGATGGCACAGAAAACAACAAGAGCATTTAAATGCCATAAAGCGAGAGATTTCCATGCCATTTATTGGGGGAGCATTTGCAATTCGAGGCGGCGCTGCGCGCGGCGCCTTTTCCTTCGGAAGACAGAAGCGTTTGTCGACTTGCTAACCTCCCAACACCGGCCCGTCTTGCTTGCTTTGGCCAGTCGAGCGGTAAGAACAGCAGCCGCTCACGTATGCGTGCCTGCACGTGTGCGCGCGTGTTTACAAGGGAGCACGCAAAACAGGCACTATCATGCTCGTCTTGGATGAGGGTCTTTCTTTCTTTCTCTCTCTCTTTCCTTCTCTTTCTCCCCTCCCTCCCTCCGTCCTTCCTCTTCCTTCCTTCCTTCCTTCCTTTCTTTCTTTCTTTCTTTCTTTCTTTCTTTCTCCTTCCTTCCTCCCTCCTCCCTCCTCCTTTCTTTCTTCCTCTATCCCCCTCCCTCTGCCTCCTTCCTTCCTTAACTTCCTTCCTTCTCCTTTCTTTCTCTCTCTTCCTCCCTCCCCTTCCTTCCTTCCTTTCTCTCTCTCTTCCTCCCCCCTTCCTTCCTTTCTCTCTCTCTTTCTCCCTCCCTTCCTTCCTTCCTTTCTCTCTCTCTTTCTCCCTCCTTCCTTCCTTTCTCCCTCTTCCTCCCTCCCCTTCCTTCCTTCTCCTTTCTTTCTCTCTCTTCCTCCCTCCCCTTCCTTCCTTATTCCTTCCTTCCTTCATTTCTCTCTCTCTCTTTCTCCCTCCTTCCTTCCTTCCTT
>JANHZU010002189.1:95523-109099 GCA_032468055.1 Acrochordus granulatus | reverse complement strand
AGTACTTTGGCCACATAATGCGCAGGGAGGACTCATTAGAAAAGACTGTGATGATGGGAAGGATTGAAGAGAAGAAGAAAAGGGGACGGCAGAGGATGAGATGGATAGATAGCATCGTCAGTGTGAAGCAGTGCAAGACAGGGGGCCTGGCGTAATGTAGTCCATGGGGTCGCAAAGAGTCGGACATGACTGCGCGACTGAACAACAATAAGCCATCTGATGTGGCTCCTCTGCAGTAGCTAAGCTTAAACAGCTTGAATAAACCTAAGTTCTGTTCAAGGCTTTTTTTTAACAGGAATGAGGTTAGAGGCAGGAGTAGCACAAGAAGTCTCATGAAAACCCAAATTACTCATTCATTAAATGCACAAAAACATAAATGTAAACATGTATACTTTCATTTCAGTCCCACCTCCCATGGCTCCTGAATTGTTGTTCGTGATTTACCTACGATTAAGTGAGCTGTCTAAATCTGGAGTATCCATGCTTTCTGGTTAAGACTCACCAAAATGTAAGGCAAGTACCTACTCATGATCTAATTTTTAATCACCAAAAATGGTGGCACCTCTAGCTTAAGATAGAGTGCTTAATCACAGGAAAACTAGGGGTCACATAAAAGGAGCTATACAAAAGTTACACTGAGATGCATTTGTATGGGCAGTGCTATAGAAATATATTACAGTGGAAAGCATATGCCCTCTCTTTTCATGGGCTCTGTTTTAATTTTCTTCCAAAATCCACACATTCTTTGTGTGCATGAGAGAGAGGGATGACGGGGGGAGGGAGGGAAGGTTCGCTAGACTTTTCTGTCCATTCCATAAGGATATAAATTCCTCCTCTGACTATCTTCTCAGCCTGCTGCCTTTCAAATCTACAAAGATTGTCACTCGAAGGAAGGCTTGACATTACAGGAGGATTCCAGGTTAGAAGAATCTGCCCCAGGCTATTCTCTTGTTTCTTTGGCTCCCTCATATAACAGAATAATCTCTAATATTGTGAATCAGCTTCTTTTTCCCGTTTTTCCTTGCCAAAGGATAATATGTCACCAAGGATGGCATACTGAGAGTTGCTGTATTGGAGTCAAATTCTTGTGTGTCTAACCATGCTGGACCAATAAAATATCTGTATCTAAATCTGAAAAAAGGTTGATTCCAGGTTTTAAGGGATGCTTGTCAAATTGCTCTGTCCTGAACTTAAGTTTGAAAGAGGGGGTTCATTAGTAACTATTTCACCAATAGGTGAAGGGGAAACAAAACAGCTGCAAATTCCCATTTTTCCCTGATAAGGAAAAGAGTTGGAGAAACTGTAACTGGAGTTGCTCAGGAGCCAGCACGCCTGACTATTGCCAAGCAAAGATGAAAAATATATTTATGCTGGAGCCACCTAGGTTTATTTTAGGATTGTTTGTTTTTTTATTTTTCCCCCCAATCTCCTGGGATGATTCAGTGACTTCTAAATCATTCCTACCTTCTTCTATGACAACTATTTAAGAAGCAACTCAAGATTCCAGATTCACTCCTAACAAGCAAGGAAGCGCTCTTTGAATGGTGTTGGCCTGAGAAATTGCATAGTTATTAGGTCAACAGCCCCCTTACAGTAAGAGATCCCAGGGCAAAGAGGAGATTTTTCTCACCTTGAACATCAGAGTTTTTTGTTCTTCTTCAGAGCTGAGCTCATCCTCTTGTTCCTGAGTTGCACCCAACAGTGTCCCCAGGAGGATTAGCTGCATCAGAATCCAAAGCTCCATGAGTTTTCCTTCTCTTTCCAGACTTGTTGTCCAAACAGTGAAAGAGGATGCCAATTCTCCTGTCTCTGCCCAAATATGAGTAAAGAATGAGTCTACTTTTTTATCCAGAATTCACTGCTGTCTACCCATTCAGGCGTTGGGGCAGAAATGGAGGAGGGAGGAACAAGGCATCAGCCATCCAAAAGCTGGAATGTCTAATTGGATCCAGATGTGAGAAGATGAAGCCAAAACCGCACCCAAACTGAACTGTAGCTCAGAGCTGCATGTGGGTTGTCACCTGGCCAGTTTAAATTTGAATAAACTTTTTTTCCTTTTCATGGAATATAACTTTATGATGGTTACTACTTCTGTGAAGATAATGGTGATACCTAAAATTCAAGGAAGCTCTAATCTCTGTGAAGCAGAAGCTTTTACATTTGTATGTGTTTACTTAGAAATAGTACATTTCAGTTGGAAGATGCTGCATCTAATTCAAGATACTCCATGTTTACCCGGTGTCTTGCAAAGGTGTGGTGGAAGTGGAATGCCTAATTTGATCCATATGTGACAAGATGAAGCCAAAATCTCATCCAAACTGAATCACAGTTCAGAACTGTATGTGGGTTGTCACATGGCTAGCTTAAATTTGAATAAAATTTTTTTCCCTTTTGTGGAATATAACTGCTATTGCAATGATGATGATGATGATGATGATATCCAAGATTCAAAGGAGATCTAATCTCTGTGAAGTAAAAGCTTTTACATTTGTATATATTTATATATAAAATAATACATTTCAGTTGGAAGATGATGCATCTAATTCTTGAAAATTCTTGATAGTCAATTTGTATCTGGTACACTATAAAGATTTGGTGGAAGTGAAGGTATAAAAAGAGATATCATCGCAAGTCAGTCCAAAAAGTGTTTGTAAGTTTCTGCTGCAAAGAACAACACAGATACTGTGCAATGGAAAATGTGCAAGTTTGATCTTCCTATAACAAATGGTCATGCTGTGCATGGTTCTCTTAAAACATACTACAAATGTATACGCTTTTGTATGTATGTTATTAGTTGTTTCTTTGCAGTTGCTGGCAAATGGATGCTGGACAAAGTGGACTGAAAAGGCCAGTTTACATTATGGTTTTTTTTCCTCATTAGCACAGGAAAGTCTGGTTCAGCATACAGCACATAATCCAGTCCCCCATCCATGCCCTCATGCTATTTATGTGTTGTTTCTTCTAGACCTTTATTACTTATATTAGCGTCATTTCTTGCAGTTTCCATGTGCTACCAATTTATGTATGTTGAAATACACAACTTTTATCAGTGCAAACACCTTTAAAGTTGTAAAATTATTTTTGCAACATTTTTCTCCACCTTTATGAGTTTAACCCATTTCCTCTCATTTCATGAAAGTGGCAACTGGTCAAGTGATATCTTGTGATAGTGGGTGCTCAGTTTTAGATGCACAATTGTGAATAACCAATTGTTTTAAATAAAATTAAAACTTATTTTAAAATTAAAACATATTTTCAACCATTCATCCTTCCATTCATTCATTTATATACTGTAGATTTGTTCACTAATTGGTTAGATTTCTATCCTTCCAACAGCTCAAGGTAGCATTATAGGTAGTCTTGTTTAGCTACTGACTCATTGAGTGACCTTTTGAAGTTATGATGGTATGAAAAAGTAACTTTGCATCAGTCTTTGCATTTACAAGCTTTGCAGGTCTGCAAGGTAAAGGAAAGATGGAGTAAAATTATAAGCACAATTTCATTTTCACTTAGTACTGCTTCGCTTATTACCAAGTTCTCAGTTTCAATTGTGGTCACTAAACAAGGACTACCTGTACAGGTATTCACAGAATGATGGGGAAAGTCATGAACTGTATAGAAACGCAGCAACCAAATTCTTCCCCTTCCATATTTGCAAGCAACATTTCAATGCAAATATGAAAAGATAGGGCTTTCATTGTGACATCACAATTTTGCAATTTTGGCATCATCATAGATAGCTCTGGGATACCATAGATATGGTGCCTATGAGATACCATGTTTTAAGAACAGAGATGTAAAATTACATTGAGATATCCTATTTCTTCTGCAGTTCCAATACATTGCCAATGTCTGGCATGAGTTTCCATGGTAAACACAAATGATAACGCACATGTGATCTTTCAGAATCTGGCTCCTTGTCCGATGCATTGGCATGAAGCATTTGTTCACATTAAAAATTCAGCAAATATTGTACTGTATTCATTATTCTGATCTCAGAGCAGCAATTATATCTAAAAAAATATCAGCCCAGAGATGCTTCAGAAACAAGATGCTTCAGGATAGCCTGTTTTCACAAGGTTCCTCTCCTGGATACTTCATTCCACTGGTGATTATCAGAACTACAATACTTAAGTTAAGAGTTAGCTCTCACCATATTTGAGGCTCTCTTCTGACAGAATTACCAGCTTCCAACAGTGAAATGAGTAAAAAAAGGAAGACAGCTGTTCACCATTCCTCTGACAACCTGGGTCCCAGTCGCAATGAGGACAGGCTTTGGCACTGTTATTTTAATTGCAATGAGCTACTTTGGAAGTCAATTTCAGCATAAAAGCATTGCTAATATAATTAACATCATATATCAAATGCCTATACTGTCCAAAATATGTCTGCATATCATATCCATGCAATAACTGGTATAATGCCTTTATGTTTGTATTTGTATATGATTCAGTGAGCTCTCTGTATTAATTTTATATATCTCACATTCTAGAATTGAGCAGATAGTAGATCAGGATTCAGGATCGAGTTATGGGTGAGTCATAGCGAATTACTAAGGAACTTCCAATTGTTTAACCATAGCAACACTTTCTTCTAATGAAATTAGGTTAGTGAAACAGAGAAGGCTAGAGGAAAACAAGAATGGATTTGGTTTAAAAGAGCTTTTCTAATACTGAAAATACATATTTGCTCTGAACAAGGCACAAACATGGCCCAGAAACATCTTTCTCTGCCATATCCTCATAATGTTGTCCTAATCTCATCCTAAACCCATACCCAAAGAAGTTTAAAGTTTTTCTGAACAATTCCAGTTTTGAATGAGTGCTGTTTTCTCTTCTGTTTCTCTTAATTTTTGTCCAGATTATGATCCTGCAGTCTTCACCAACCATTTAGTTGTTGATGTGATCAGGGATTAGAAACTGTCCAGCTCCTATTGATCACTTGAGGCTGCTGCAGATACATCCTTGTCTTTTGATTGCTGATAACTGCCCTCCAGGACCATTTTAGTTTGAACCACAGGAGTCAATGGACGCTAGGCTTCTCCAGAGGCATCTGGCTTCATAAAGCTTGCTCAGTGCTTTTCACAGCACTTGTCAAGTCTCATGTGAATTTCTTAGTGCTCTTCTGAAAAAGAGTGCTAATCCCATGTGGCACAGAGAGTACATTTACACTGGGAAAAAATTGCTGGGCTCTATCTGCTTTGTATTGCTAGTTCTGCCACCACTGAATCAATTCCAGGATTTCCATTACAAGTTTTCATATGGCCATAATTTTTTATTACATCTGAGGATTATGAAAAACACTACAAGTTCATTTCTGATTGGGGAATGCTTCCAGGATTATTCTTATTCAGTGAAGTTTCCATGGCTGTTTGCGTGATGTCTCACTGTTACTTATGTCCCCATTAATGTTACTTATGACGCCAGTTAAGTAGCAGTTGCATAGTTCCAGATATCTGGTCTAGTGTATGTATTCTCCTTGGCCATTCTTTGCCTACCTTTGCATGCTGCCAACTATGAGGTTAGAAGTGGGTTCCCTGATAACCCATGATCTTGGTAATCTTTAGGAAGAGTCTAAATTCATGATTAGAAACAGCCTAATATACAAGTAGTGGGAAGAGTGAAGAGATTGTGTTGAGCTGGTGGATTGAGAGAGCTTCCTTCATGCCATGGCACTTCTCACCCTTATTCCCTACCTCTAACTGTTATCTGTCATCCAAGCAATTCCTAAATATAAGTTTAATTCTTTAGTACTATAACTATGTGTGGAAATATTAGTAACAGGTGCAGAAGAGCCAGTTAACCGTGATGTGGAAGTCTAACAGCAAGGCCTGGGTCATGCATATCTTCTTTGTTGAATGGATCAACATGGTCTTCGGTCCTACAGTGAGCTTAGAAAGGAATCTGCCAGTCAGTCTTGCTGTTATGGACAATGCTCCTGCCCATCCTCCAGGCCTTGAAGATGTCTCATTGGAGGAGTTCAAGTTTATCAAGGTCAAGTTCATTCCTCCCAACAGCACTCCACTACTCCAGCCCATGGATCAGCAGGTCATCTCGAACTTTAAAAAGCTCTACATGAAAGCCCTATTTCAGCGATGCTTCAAGGTGACCGAAGGAACTACCCTTACCCTCCAAAAGTTTTAGAAGGATCATTTCACTATCGTGGGCTGTCTCAAGATCATCTATAAAGCCTGGTAAAGGGTCATCAAGAGAACCCTCAATTCTGCTTGGAGAAAACTGTGGCCTGACTGCATTCTTGAATGTGACTTTGAGAGGTTTGCTCACAAAAATGAACCAGTTGTCCATGAAATGTTTTTGGGAAAGAGTGTGGTATTGGAGGTGGATGCGAACAACGTTCAAGAGCTGGTAGAGGAACATAGCCAGGAGCTGACTATGGACGAACTGATGGATCTTCAACTTGAGCAATGGCAAGAGGTTGTGGAGGAGATTTCATTTGAGGAGAAGAAACAGTTGGAGGGATCCCTCACTTCAAATGAGATTAGGGTGGTGTGTGAAACATGGGAAACAGTGCAAAATTTTGTAAAAAAGCACCACCCAAATAAGGTTGTAGCAGTATGAACAACAAATCTGTTTAACGACAATGAGATGTCACATTCCCACAAAATTCTCAAGCGGAGGCAAAAGCAAGTCATTGGATAGGTTCCTCATTAAATACAAATGAAAGGAAAGACATTCCAGTGAGTCAAAAGATGACAGTGAATCCAGAAAGCGTAAATTAAGTGAAACTGGTAGTATTAGTGAAAGTCGTTCAAGAGAAAGAACTCCTGAGATTCAAGTTCTAGATGTTCTCATGGAAGGATATTCTCCTTCCAAACAATAACCCTCCTCCTCCCCTCCTCCCTCTTGTCTCCCTCATTCCAGCCATGACTCTTTTCAAAATTCAAATGCTGGTTAATTTGTTTTATTTTTACTTTATATTGTGTATTAATTATTGTTATTTGTTTCAGATACTAGGGACAATAAATTGTATATAAAATACCATTAAAATTATTTGTTATATGAATATTTTTGGGTGTGTGGAACGGATCATCCAACTTTACATTGTTTCCTTTGGGAAAATTCACTTTGCTATTACGAAGTTTCATTATTTTTTGTATTGGATTATGAGCACTTTTCCAGAACAAATTATGCTCGCAATCCAAGGTTCCAGTGTACATGTTTCCATATTACTAAAGAATGGATGCTCTGATTTTGAGCAGGGAGAATTTTTTGGGGTCTCATGATTTTTTGATAGAAAGGTTTATTTACACAAGGAGAGAGAGAGAGAAAGGCAGGCAGCCAGTTAGGCTGACCAGATTTATAAGATACCAGATTTATAAGGTTAGATTTATGAGATTAGACTTATAAGATTTCAGCAGTCCATTGGACTTATACCTATGCTTTAATTTATAGGATGGCCAGCTATTCTGTTTCTGTAATTTAGTACAAATTAGCCAAGTATAACAGATTATATCACAAAAGGATAAGACATTTCTGTTCAGGTAACTTCTCACAGAAAGCTTTTATTGTTGTTGTGTTGCAATTGCCTAGGATGCTATTAGCACATTTTCTTAGAGAAGCCTCCCAGTCATAGGAGTAGCCAGGATAATCCTGGCTAATTAGATTAACCTATTCTAGCAATCATTTACTTCATAGGTGTGAGGCTTGAAGAAACAGGTTCAGTCCGAGCAGTTCTAATCAGCAGGTTTATTGAAGCTCCATGGTCACAAATTCTCCAGCTGCCCACATAGCACCTGTACTCCCCAAAGAAGTCTAAGGAGGGGTTGGACCTTTGCCATTTATGTGTGCATAGTGACTACAAGTTTATCCTCCTCTTTGCCCCTGGCTCTGTCTTTCCTTCTCCCACAATTTATTCAGCCTAACACTCAAATGTCATTTAGAATATGTTAGAAGGAAGGAGACAAGGACTGCCATTTTTAGGTAGACATGATGAGGTTCCTGAACAAAAAATTTTCAGGAGCTTTTGGGGATCTTTTTTAAAAACTATAAAAAGAGAATTGTAATTTCAAGTATAATACCTCTGAAGTTAAACTGTAAACACTAATCTCCATGACATTCTTAATCCCTGTTTTATTTATAAATGTTTTTTTCTTGCATTCTTTTAATATCAGATGATATTCCTGTTGATTTCCTTCTTGAAGACAAATCTTTTATTTGATATATAGTATTACGAAGTTTCATTATTTAACTTCAAAACTCTAGCAAGCAATCCATAGTGAAAAATAAGACTAAATGCTTTGATGTTTGCTTATTTGTTTGCTTTGGTCTTTTCTTGTTTTGAATTTGTCTGCAGCTAATAACTGTAATAAATTGAAGGTGAAAATTACGAACAAATTCAGTGTGATTTTAATAGCATTTCTTTATATTATTTACAAGCTTGTTTTCAAAATTGTTTTTCTGAATTGTAAGAAGCTTGTGAAATGCTGATATCATTCACAGATGAGCTATAAAATATATTTATGAGCTATAATATATATTTAACTTGGACTACTATGAGTAGTTTAAAGTCTAAAAGAGAAGAAAGAAAAAAAGTATAAAATGTCTTAGGCATAATTTTCCTATATTGTTCTTCAAAGGCTTAATTATCTTAATTAACTTGTTAAAAAATATTTTCATGGCTACTCCTAAAGTACTCATGTTGCTTATGAGTTAAGCCTTTGGTCTACATATTCATTTCTGTGGATCTTTTGAACAAGATATAATTCCCAACAGTTTTTAAGTGACTGACCCAGAGAGTAGTGCCGGTCACCACTGCCAACATAAATAAATGGCTTCTGTTGATTCTATATCTAGACAAATAACTTGAATATGGGAAGGGGAGAAAACCATACTAGCAATGAAACTGAGCCTAGGCTCTAAGGCTCCATTGATCTTAAAATATGCGATTAATATTGCTAGTTCTGATAAACTGTTGCTGTATATCAAATAGCTTAGATTATCTAAATGTTTTCCCAAAATATGATGGAAAGCTTGTAGGATGAAGTATTTTGATTTCCTCTGGAAGCTTGAAATATGGATGGCTTACAGTTTTGTTGTTTGCACTTATACTGGATGAAAATAAATGATCTGCATAATATTTTCCTTGATTCTGTAACTGAACCTTTTCTAAGATGAAATATTCCAGATAAGTCCTAACTATTAAGGCCAGAAGAATCAGGCTTCTGTAAATCTTATTACTGACTGCTTCGCAAATTAGCATTTCTTCCACTCAGTGTATCTGTAATCTTTAGATAATATATTTACTCAATGAAATTTAATCCCATTCTAACTTCCTATAGAACCTGATAGTCTTGATCATATATTATTTATTGATAATTTATTATGTATTAGTTAATATTTTTACTGTTTGTTCCAATCCAGCTTCATAATCTTTTTATGCTTAAAGAACATCTTCCTGTTTTAGTAGCTGGCAGGCCCTGATTATCTATTGGAAGACACAATAAGAATTCTAAAAAACAAATGAAGAGTTTTATCTGCTTTGATTAGCATTTTAAAAGTATGCAGATAATACTTACTTAAATGTTCGTCCTCTTATCTTTGATGGAACTTGATCCAGAAGTAAGATGGGAGCTTATTCCCGTGCAAGTGGTTCATGATCATATTAAATTACATTTGTCATAATTTGATATTTTATTATACCACTGTGAAATTTTACATAAACTTCCAGGGGATGAAACCCTATCTTAGTGGCATATGCTGTCCAGATCTGATGGCTAGTAAAATGGAGTGTTATATGAATACAGCCAACTCTCTTTCATAAGGTTGTCTGGTATAAAGAATTGCCCTGGTCACTTCCTGGTTGGATTACTGAAGTGTGCTCTCTATATATTACATAAATGAAGACAACTCTTTTTCATGAGATTGTCTGGCACAAGAAATTGTCCTTTATATTACAGAAATCTTAGTCTACAAATCTTTAAGTAATTCAAACTGTAATCCTGTACATAGCTGTCTGTGAATAAGCTCTACTAAATACAGTCGGATTTAATTCCAAATTAAACCCACATATAATACAATCCTTGAAATATTTCATTTTCATAACCCAGAATACCCGTATTTGTTTTTGCTAAGTACTGTATTTCATCATACAAGAATAAAGAACCTAGGTTTGTATAAGGTGCTACTATGTATCTCTGCTTGTCAATAAGTACAGTGCTCACATTCATTCATGTCCTGGTTAGATTACTGCAATATGCTCTCTATATATGGGACAGCCCTTAAACACTATCCAGAAATGACAACTGGTTCAGAATGTGACAGGGTGCATGGTTCTGGGCCTCCATATTTTATCCATATTACACCATTACTACACAAGTTACACTGGCTTCCAGTTTACCTCTAGGTGTAATTCAAGGTGCTCATTATTTCCTTCAAAGCCCTAAGTGACATGGAATGACATGGCTATTTGCAGGAATGGCTCTCCCTGAGGGTATCTGCCCATCCCACCAAGTCAGATATGTTGTGGTCTAGGTCTTTTGCCTTAAATGTTGTCATCTACCCTCTCTGAAGCTGTCCCTGTTCTATGAAACTTTCTTCCCCAAAGATCTGGCAGACTTCATCCCCTGTTGAGTTTTGGAGGCCTTGAAGAGTTGGCTTTTTTAAAACTGAACAAACTGGGACCAAATTTTGTCTGACAGAAAAGTCAGTGGAACAGTGATTCAGTGAAAAAATGAGGTAGTTCTGGCTTGGGACTGCAAAGAAAAATTAGCCATTAAAGATATTGTACTGCATCCCTAGGGAAGAGAGATTTGGATTGTGGGCTCATCATGCTCCATTCTAAGCCCTACATCATCCTCCCTCTGATCACATATGCAGATCACTTTGTGCTTCTCTGTGTACAAATGCATACAAATGTATAAAAGTAACATGAGGGAAAAGCAAAAAGAAAAAAAGATTACGTATGATAGATATACACACACAACACTTTAGCCATTACATGTGCACACTTAGGAAAAAAAATACAAACTCCCTCCTGAAATTCTTAAACTCATCCACTGAAATCAGATTATGTAATTAGGAAATTCTCAACTGTTGTAATGTGTAAATATACTGCCGAGAAAAATGAGCACTATTACCTTACTGTTATATCTTTTATGCTTTCCTTTTTAATCTATATGCTGCTTATTTGTTTAAAATGTTAACAAACATTCATTGTTCTTGCCGCCAATCTAGTGGTCTCTAAATGTTTTGGAGTTTGTGAATTGCAATCCCACACATCTGGAGGGCACCAAATCAGGAAAGGTCTATCAACATACTATCACATACCTAAGTAATAAAAGAAAGTGTCATATTCTATTTTAAACCTAGCAGACATTCAAAAAATGAGACATCTATTCATTATTGAAGCAGAAAGGTTAATAAAATGTAGATGTTCTTCTGAACATAGAAACCCTTTTTGTATGACATAAAACTTGGCTAGAGAGGAATAAATAAATTGTGAAAACTTTGCCCAGTCTGCAATGGGGATAGCTTTTATTTGGAACTGGTGGAGGCTAAATAACTTTACATAATCCAATGTACTATTTAAAAAAACTTAAAAAGCAGTTAACATTAATTCTCTTCCACCTACAATGGCCCTGCTGCACTTCTAAAAGCACTTTAATCCTGTTCTCTTGTAAAAAGTATTTAAAATTTATATTTGCACAGCATCTCATAAAATGACATTATAAAAATTTCAAAAAAGTTTCATGTTATCTTATTCCTTATTTCTATCTTTGCTGAGTTCAGAATCAATTCAGAATGCAAAATATTGCCTGACTTACAACTTATTTAACATAATCTCTGTTGCAGGTTACTTAGTTATAGGAAATCCATCAGGTAAGTTGAGTTTTATATTGTGCCTAGTCTGATAAATTGTAATGTGTGATATTAAATATATTGGTATACTTATTAGAAAAAGTTCCAAGCCATGTATAAATCATAAAACCATGACCAATTGCATGGTAACTGGAGAAATGCTCTCTCTCTCTCTGGGGTGAAGCCTGCATGTCTGTGTTTTAGCTTGGCAAGTAATACAGGGATACTTAACTCCTAGTGGTTTAAAAACCATGTCATTATGGGAATGAAGTCACCACTGTATTGTATAGAATGGTTTCTGTGTGACAAAAGAAGCATTATCTGCTTGATTTGAATTGAAAGGTAATTTTACAAAAGTGCATAAGTATCAAAAGATTGCATTTGGGGGTAATCACATTTATAAAAATGTTTGTAGACAACAGCTGCAGACAGCCAAATAAGTAGAAAGTTTAAGATGGAATTCAGTTATATATGTTCCAAATGTTAAGTTAGCCATTTCTTCATAATTGTTTTATATGCATAAAAAACTGTATGTTAACTTTCCAATAGAAATGTCTTTATTTTAAGCCCCAAGCTAATTTTTTTTTCTCTTTATTTCAAGGCCAATAGGCAAGAAATGTTTTCTGCAACATGTTGAAGATCTTTGCACAAATAACAACATCAAGTTTCAGGAAGAATTTTTGGTATGTTACCTGCAGTTGTCACAGCATTGTACTATCTTCATTTGTGTGATCTGTCACATGTGATGCACTTTGATCATCAGTATTCAATAAATAGTTTCATCACATTTGATATTTTCACATGGAAAGCAATGTAACGTACATATTATTTCTTGTTCCATTTGATCAGAAAAGTTCATACACTCATCCTCCTTATTCCTGCTACAGAAATCTTAATGCTCACTGCTGCTTGTATACAAACAAAAAATGCAATCTTTATTCTGTTTTCTCTTAAGAAATATTTATTTTACTTGGCTTCCTAATTTCTCTAAATATAGTCCTGATTCTGGTGTAAATTTCTAGTACTAAAATTAAACAGTTGAATTTTGTTTTTCTATTTTCTTCATTAGACTATTTAGCATATGAAAACTTAACATTTTTACAAAGAATACCCCATTTTCATTTTTGATAAGTTTACTATAATAATTATAAACCAAGATATTGGGTTTTACAGTTTCCTGCCCCCCTCCCCTTTTGGGAAATATGTTTATATATTCCATATTATTTTTTTATATGAGACTGAAGAAGACTCCTGAATGGGAGTTGAAACATTTCTCTGTAACATCTAAAATAAAAGTCCAGTTGTCTTTTTAAATTTGGTGTGCAGGATTTTTTTGCAATTTTGCTACAAGACATGACTTGGATTAATGTGAATATCCATAGACATTTTATTATAATAAGTATAAGTAATATACTTAGACTTTAGAGAAGCAAAAATATAAATAGTTATGTATCATTTTATTTCATTTCATTTTGTCATAAGCTCATTTGGTAAAGATAAAAGATATGCTGGTTCGTTTCCTTTTGTGTGGTTCATAGTATGAAGCATAAATGAATCAAGTCAAATCTTTATTATAGTCATACTCCAGCATAAGCATGAATTAAGTCTTGGGGATCAATGGCTATTAAAAGGTCTTCTGCTGGGAGACAAGTGGGCTACCTTGTGCAGTTGGCTGACCATAGGGCAGAAGAAGACAAAACTGTTCCCGATCAATCAGGGTTTGGTTCAGCATTTGTGGGAGAATCCATTCTCCACAACAG
>JANHZU010002189.1:44787-68488 GCA_032468055.1 Acrochordus granulatus | reverse complement strand
TCCTTCCTTCCTTCCTTCCTTCCTTCCTTCCTTCCTTCCTTCCTTCTCCCCCCTTCTCCTCCTCCTCCTTCTTCTCCTTCTCCTTCTCCTTCAGATGGCCACCCCTGACTACTTGAGCACCTGCAGCTCCACCTGGCCAAGCAGCTCTGAGCATTCCCAGACACTGCCGATCAGCACCAAGGAAGGTAAAGCACACTTCATGATGGGCTGCCAGACTGTATGCGCACACTTCTCTGCATCTGAATTGGCTGGGGAACGGGGGCCCACGTTAGATACCTGTCCTTAGGTTTGGCCCACATTGGCTCCCAGGATAACCCAAACCCTAACAAATCCTTGGATCTCCACAATTAATACAGTAGAGTGACTGTTAGATGACAGGAGCAACCTCGGCCAAATGGAATCTTCTGCACCTGACGGTTGCAGTGAGTGAGTGATTCTAACTGGACAATTTCATAGTCCAAAGTTGCAACTGGAGCTAACCTCCTGAACACATTCACTCAGGCATGTGCTGCATCCATTTTCCATATAGGTGAGGTCCAGAGTCAAGACAAGCATTTTGTACAATTGGATCTGCCTTTTTAGGAACCATGAAATGAGCATAATATTAAAACCTCACTTCAAAGTTTAGAATGCTAAAGTAAATGCCAGTAGGATCCTGGCAGCTGCCAAGACAGCTGAGCTTTATTTACCCGAAAGTAGGACCCAATTTTGTTGATGGAGCTTCACAATCAAATCAGGCTGACAAGTCAGAGATAACAGACCCCACCAAATGCAGTGGGAAGGGTTGGTTTTGAAGCAAGTTTGGCAGCTTATTTGGCCCTAAATCTGGTTGGATTAAAATAAGCAAGACACTTCAGACAATTTATTATTACCAGTTTTCGTACACTATTTGGGTTTTGTAATTCAATGCAGGGAGTTGCATACTAGGCAATGTGTGTTGTGCACATTGTGCGCTTATGTTCTTTTGTGGAAGAAGGTAATTATTATGGTAAAAATACCCTGAAATCAATTTTAACTTTTGATGATATCCTAAGTACCTTGAGAGCTACATGGAGATCAAAAATAGAAGCAGCAATCGTTTGATAACACCATTCAGGCAACAGGCATCACACCCAACCAACAGCTGCAGGTAGATACACTTGATGATGAAATTTTAGATTCTGAAAGCCTGTGCCATCATAAATGAGTTAATCTGGAAAGTGCTAGCCAGCAGTTTGCTATTGTGACAAAAAAGGAGGGTGATTAAAATACTATAGAAGGGAGGGATAGCACTTGGCTCTTCTCTGTGGAAAGTAGCCTTCCTTGCTATATATTCTTGCTGGGTCCTGATCTTACATTACTCCCACGCTTCCCTCTTCTTTCCAAAACAGGAGGGACTCCCACGGATTCTTCAGCCTCAAGCAGCTTGCGCTGCCTTTCCTCTATTGTGAACAGTATCTCTTCTGAAGATCACAAAGTACCCAACAGGGTAGATGTGGTGGAAAAGTAGTGATCCAGCAATATTTTTGGGAACAGGCAGTACAAAGATCTGCTGGAATTCGCACTTGAAACGAAACCTCAAATTAATTTTATCTTCTTGAAATTCTAGAGGGAATGAGGAGGGAGGTGCAGCTGCATAAATAAAGCAGCTCCTACTTCAGAGGAAGCTTTTCCCATCTGATAAATGGTACAGACCCACTGTAAGATTTCAATTCTATTTTTTATTTATCTCCTAGTTGTTTTATAATTCATATATTACTTTATGTTTGGAGAATATCTTTGTTGAAACACTCATTCCTGTTTAAAAGAACTTTATGATCCTAAGATTTTGGTTTGTGTGTATGTGGGTGTGGGTGTGTACATATGCATGTGTGTATATATATTGCTATATAATTTTAGTACTTCCCTTTTTTAACAAAATATCTATTTAAAATGTAGGATGTGATCTTGTACATAAAATCTAGGTAACATTCCCAAGATTGTAAAATAAATTTATTTCTCTACAAAACTGCTATCAAGGTATTTTCACCTTTCCGTGGGATTCAGTTAAAGACTGGAAGAAAAAAAAATGAATGAACAAAAATCTGGAAATTCTTCCTTCCTTCCCTTCCACCAAGTTTGGCATCTATTTTGCCCCTCAAATGTTATTAATAAAATAAAAGGAGCTAAAATTCTTAGTGGTTCACCCATGGGCACCAAAGGGCGTTTCTTCTTCCTTCCTCAGCTCAAAGGAGATCTGCCCTTGGAAGTTTCTGAGGAAGCTCTGAGATAAACTGTGCATCCAGGAATGTCAGGCTCTGCCTGCCGCAGGCATCTCTCAGGTGCTGGAAACTCCTTTTTTTTCTGGTTGCAATATTTTGGCTCATTAATTCAAAAGACGACAGACCGCAAAGTCTTTCTCAAGCGCTCAGGCGAAGCAGAGAAATGGCCACGAACATCTTCCACCCACACACCTCTTCTCTGGGTAGATATATCCGGCTAGTGTTGGATCAAGTGAAAAAAATGGATCGGGAAAGGACAGCGGATAGGGACTAGATTTGATTGTCTTGAAGTTGGGATCCCTCTGACAGTCGAATGCCCCCTGTCCCTCTAACCCACGAAGCTTTGTTCGAGACCTCAGCTCGTACGTCTGCCAGAATCGCTTCTAGCAAAACGAAAGTGAATTGCTGATAAGAATAACGTTCTAGCACGCTTTGCTGCATAGTTCCCAAAGATCCTTAGGGTCATTTTACTAGGATCGTGTATCAGCATATATGTGCCAATGTTGAATCATGGCTTTCATTGTCCCCCAGTGCCTTAGATTGTCAAAACATTAATGTGTGCCGCTCCCCACTCTCCTTAAGGTAGCAAGATTTTGGGACGATCTTCCCGTCAGCAGCGTTTCTGGGGCGGGGATTCCGGAGTGTGACAAAAGTTGGCCAAGTCCAGTGATGGGGCACCGCGGCAAACAGAAGTTAAGGGGCAGCGTGGGGAGGGAGACCCGGACAAGCAAGACTCTGCCCCCCAATCTACCCAAGGTCGCGCTCCAAGTTATCCCAGTTTGTCAAGGCAGGGAGGGGCGACCACCAAAGACCGCTGGCACGGCCGGAGCCTTTCCGTCTCGGAGAGTCTCGCCGAGCTGAACAAGAAGGGGAATTTTTAGCTCGCAGCTATTGGAGACTCGGTGGTACGGAATAGCTTCTCACTGCTGCTCATTCTCAGGACACCCATGCCTCAAAGGTGACTTATCTCACTCTTCTACCCCAGGATACCCCTGGGAGGATTTCTCACTTCGAGATGTAAAAAAACAAACCACGTTGTTTTCTTCTCACGGCTTCTTCAGAGTTAGCCAGGAGGATCCAGAGAGGAAGGGAAAACCAAAGTTGGGCAACAATTTTTTAGGACTAACCGAATTTCCTCTAGAATTGCCACGAATCCACCGGCTCCGGTCCGCATCTCAGTGAGTGGTTTGTCTTTGCAGAGATCGAGGGCATTTATTTTTCACATTTTTGAACCGCCACATCCCTCAGAGGAGATGAGCTTGCTTGAGCTTATAGAGCCTAGAAGCAGAACGAGTGAAGTTAGCCTACACACACCCACGGACACCCACGGAAAAGATAATTGCCCAGGCTTGGGTTATTGGTAATACGAATTAAATCATAATTGTAAAATAAATTATGAAGTATATCATAGAGCTGCAGTTATGCAATTTTCAGTTGGGAAGAGAATGCAAAGAATACTTCTGGCCTTATTTCCTTGGAAACGCGTCCAGAAGTTCAAGGTAGACTCTGGGACGAAGGGTCCTGAAATGTCTGAAAAAGTATCCTCGTCTTTATCTAAAATTCTTTCTACTGTGCGTCCACTTGGGCTCGCCCACCTCTTATGAAGAACATTACATGCGGTTCAAAACAAAGGCTTGCGATTTTACTATACATGCCATTTTCAAAGCTGAACAGGACTTCTTGGTGATGGTTATTTTGGCGACGGAAAAGGCTCAGAAAGTATCTCTTCAGTTTACACATACCCAGACACTGAGGGCATTTGTGATGAAGCCACAGTTCCAAATTTTTGTGGCATATCTCTAGCTTGCTTAGTAGTTTCCTCAACACACTTCACTCCAAAGTCTCTGAGTTCTATACGGTGTTTTGCCCGGGTAGTAAACGCACTTAGGGTTGCACTGTAAATACAGTATATACATACAGAAAAACCTGGTTATTATCCACTAGCATTCTGTACCAACCCCAACATATAAAAAATTGAACAACTTTGAGGTTGTGTGTTTGAATGCATATATCTGGCTCATAGAAATTGAGATCAAATGTTTCTATTCTTATAACATTGCACTATTTGCTTAAGTATGGTCAAGATTTTTCTTAGATAATAATAAGAAATATGTGTGTTCAGGAGAAGGAAGAACCATTCTCTGTAGATATTTTTTTCTGGAAGAAGGCTCATTATGCTCATTCTAGGTGTGAACCAGGAGTATTTACCTACAAGTAAGAGCTACTAAATTTGAATGGCTCCTACTACTAGGTAAATGAGTTAGAAATACAAAGCAGCCTTCTCCCCATCCTCCGTCTTTCCTTGTGTGTGATATGGTAGCCGTACCAAATGGTGTTTGGTTCCTCTTCTCTCTTCAACATAGCAGAGTAATGTGAGAAATTGTTTGAATAAGGGGGACTTCAAGGTTTCTCATTAAGGAGGAGAAACAACCTTTGTTCATTTCCCTCTCCCTCTACCAGCATCCTGCCATGGCTGCAGCCAAAAAAACTCAGGTGTATTTGAAATGAAAGAGTTTGCATTCAGTATTAATAAGGACAATCTTTATCCAAGTCTAAAGCCCAAAAAACACACAATGTTGGAACCACAACAGTGAGAGGCAAGGGCTGGAGAGAGATAAAATTAGCTTTCATTTGAGGTTTAGCCTCCTTTTCTGCACTCCCTCTAGGAAGAGGGCAGAGATTTTGTCAAGTACCTTGCAGATTTATCTGGTGCAGTTTTCTAGAAGTGCCCCTGTATTTTCTTTCTGGTATCAGGGCTTGTGGGGACAGTTGAACTATAACACCACCAGGGTGGGGGAATCCTGGGCATTGTAGTTCAGCTGGGAAGTGAGGACAGGTTTCTCATCCCTGAAAAGCTGTCTTCTTGCACTCTTGCAAACTGCATCCATTTTGAGGGTGAGGAAGGGGTGAAAAAGTACTAACACAGTGCCTGTCAGTGAAGATTCCAGCAACATTCCATAAAGCTTTTGGCTGCTTTGAGTTGACGATTCCGAAGTGGAGTTTTATCAGCATGGAATGTGGAGGGGCCAGTTTGGCTTGAGAATTTACATGGCACTTCATATGATGGTGAGAATTTTTTCCTCTGTTCATTACGGGCTCTTTTGCTTTTTTGACACCTGGCTGGCTCGCTCAGGTCACTACTGAGGTCTCTACTAGGAAGTGGCTCTCTGCCTGGTTGGCTGATGACAAATCTGCACTATGGCCACCAAATCCCTGGGAGAAGCAGAACACCTAGATGGAAGGACAATTTAGGAGACAATTCCAGCCTGCCATGTCTGGAACTGTCGAAATCAGGAATCAAGGCAGAAGTTAAATCAGGCCCAGTTCTGTCCACCTGCATCCCATTTGCTCTAATCTGACAATGTGCAGTGTTTTTATAGATTAATCCTTAAACCCTGTTTTTTTGCAGACACTAAGCCAGAATATGGCCAGGTCTTCAAATCTTTCACCCTAATTTTTTCTTGTTTAGGAAGAGGGTACTTGTCTGAATCTGAATCTGCTGCTTGTCTGAGTTTGATGTCTAGCCACAACTATAGACAAAATATCAAATAAAACGTGTGGATGCACCCAACTCATTTATGGACAATAACATCAGAATGTTTCTTTCATGAACATCTCCACTGCATCAGATAACTTTGTAACCAGTTCAGAATTGTTGGCTGAAATCTAGATTACTCTTTATAAAGCCACTGTCCTTCCAGAGGACTATAGTCTAGCACTCTCACTCAGGATGTTGTCTGAGGATGATGGGATCTAAAGCCCAGGACCAGTGCCTGTCTAGGCAGCCCCCCAAATATGTACTGGTGGGCTATGAAAGGAGCTCCTGACTCAAACACTGAGTAATTCAATTGGAAGATGTTGCAATTTCTTTATACTTCATATCCAGAAGAGGAAAACATTCCTATAAAGAATAGGAATTCTAATCTTTTTTGCTACTCCAGTGGTATGGAGCAGGCTTTCCCCAGCAGAATAGGTTTATAGGATGGGAGACAGATATCCCTTAATCTAAAGCAGAACAGAGCAAGGTTTTCATTCCCGTTTAGGAACCACTCACAGTAAAACAGCTCCCTTTGTGAATCCGCCAGGGGGACTTCCAAAACCTCCAGCGGTCTTCCTAATTCGTTAGGCTTTGGGTCTGTCGTAAGCGGCATCATAACCCTTTAAGAGCGAGAGAACGCAGAGAAAGAACTCACCATTAGCCCAGTCTTGGGGACTTTGGATGCAAAATGATTTTCCCCGGCGGCAAGGAGGTTAAGCCCCGGGGTCGCCTGGCGTATTCTGGTAGACCGCTTTTGATCTCCCCTAGTCGGAGTCTAAAACGATGGCTTCTGCAGCTGGTGTCCCTTCCCGAGCCCGCCCTTCCCTGGGGCACATAGGGCTGTGTTGGCATAGGAGCGCAAGCCTAGGGAAGGGAGGCGTGGGGGGTGAGAGATGCCAGGGAGTTGCACCCCTCCCCCGACTCATTGATTTGGGCGAATGAAAACTGAGCTCTGGAGGCAAGCGCTCCCGGAGGCGAAGGAAACACTGCTGGAGCTTTCTTTATCTGCTGGTAATAGCTTAAAGAAGAGCCCTCCTTTTATATTCCTAAATTTTGCGTCCTTCAGTCTGGTCGAACTACAATGTTCACCATGTCAAGGACGGGATGACGGAAGCTAAGGGCTCACATTGTAGGTCCACAGGGGTCACAGGGGTGTCTCAGGGGTGCATTTAGTCTACGTGAACTTCACTTGCGTATTTGACGTTTTAAAAACAACCCTCCTGCTTGCATCCAGCAACTGACAGTCTTAAAGAGTCGCCCTCGAAACTGCGCTCGCCTCGATTTTGCAAACTGCGCCACAGGCACAAGCAGCGGAATCCCCAAACGTTAAGATACTGGCATTATCTTTCCTTCTGACAGGCTCATTGTAATTTACTCCATTCTTTGGCTCCGGATCATGTTTTTAACTATACACTAATACATGAAATAGTTTCTCACAACGAACTAAATCGCCATGGATCTAACCAAACAGCACGAAGTGGGAATATGGGCATTAGACATTCCTTGACCGAATTAGTGTAGTGTGCGCACACAGGGTAAGTGGACGTGAAATATTTATGGGAAGAAAGTTTCAGTTAACATTAGTTTAATGTTAACTGACATTAAGTAGTTTAAGAACTATAAGGTATCTCCCCTCTCGCCAACCAAACGAGGCAAAAATCGCTCGCTATGTGCCAGAACGGCCTGTCAGTCTTTCAGCCGCTGCCCCTGCATTTTCGGACAAACTGCTTGGCAGGGACAGGAACTAGGACAACTTTCCTGCCGGCTGTCCTAGTTTCTGTCCCTGCCCAGAAGTTTGCCCGAAGATCACATGCCCTCGGAAGCAGAGGGCACTAATGGCTGGAGGAGGAACTTCACTCTCTCGGTCGGACCCCAGGACTCTTTTGGCAGCTCGATCCAAGAGAGGCTACTTTCCTGACTCTGCGGCCGCGGCCGCCGAAGCAGGTTCAGGAGAGGATTCCTTATTAGCACAAGAAACGGAGCCCCTGCTCGCTGGAGACATGTATTCGAAGAACAGATGGAGGCCGTCCTGTCAGGGAAAGCTGTTAAATGGGCTTTCTGTGATATCCAGGAGGGTCTGCAGAATGTGGCCAAAAAGTCAAATGTGGACCGCAAGGCTGTGATCGAAGCTTCGCCAGTTTGTGTGTGTGTTGTCAACTTTATTTTTTGACCACATCTTGGATGCAACTTATTTCCATCCTATGGCTTAGTGGAGGAAGACACCAAGCTTCAGAGCGATTCCAGAGTCACACTTCAGGTGGGCTGGAGCGCTCTTTCCTTCGGAATCTCGGGCCTCCTAGAGGCCTTCGGTCCATGCTGAGCGTTGTGCCTGAAACATTTTCACCCGAACGACTTCACCCCACTCACGGATGAAAACGCACTGCATCAATCCTGACTACGCTCAAAGAGGCAGATTTAAAGTAAAGATAAAATGAAAACATAAACTTTGTTCGGAACATTCACAGATCGGCCACTTAATTCACTCCCTGAAGATGCGTGGCCCAATTAAATTGAAAGTGCTTCGAGGCTTCTTCAGTTGGAGATTTTATTTATTTATTTATTGGATTTATATGCCGCCGAAATCAGAGATTCCGACAACGTGGAAAATAGTAAAAGAATAAGGGTTGCCTATTGCCCTGCGCACCGTGTTACAAACCAGGCACACCTCCCAGCCGAACACCAACTTAGAAGTCATTCGTCAGCCCTCCTGCCCAGCCTCAGTTCCTAGGCTGATTCTGTAGCCTGGAGCGGCGGAAAGTGGTCAGCTCCACAGCAGCGCAGGATCTGTCAGGGTAGGGCCACCGCAGGGATCTCCCGGGTCTATGGAATTGGTCGGCCAAGCGCACAGAGCCTGATGGCACTCAAGGTCTTCCCCGAACCTTGCAAGGGACAGCATCTAATCTCTCCCTTTTACTTACGATCGCAACCCAAAGCCAAAGCAGATATCCTTCGGTCCTTCCCAGAAATTCTCCGGCGTTTAAGTCTTTGGGCAAACCACTACTGTACTTCAATCTGAATTGGGTGGATATCTTGTGTTTGGATAGGATTAGTAAGAAACAACCTTCAACACCCATCAGTCCCAGTCAGCATAGTTTTTGGAATCCACGAATATCTGAGAACCAAATGCTGTCCCAGCCTGTCCTGACGAAAGCCAGCGAGTTCACATGGAACCAAACGGGTGAAATCCATTTTAGTTCAAAGACAAATTAAATTATCAAAATTAGCTGCCAGAACGGAATGCTGGGGCGCGCCAGAGGATTGGGACCTATCCTTTTCTTTGTTTTTTTTAAAGAAAAATTGCTTCAAGATGGAGGCAACAGACTGATGTAAGTGGGGACTCGCGAATGGCGCTAGCGGCCAGGAGGATACGCGTGGTGACCTGTTGACTTTCAAAAGAAAAGCAGTTCCTTGGAGGCAGGTTCAGAAAAGCGTGCTGGTGCCCTGACTTGAGAGTCAGACTTTTTGAATTCAAGGCAACTTACATCTGAGTAGACTTGCATAGCCAGAGTTACGTTTCAATAACTCTCTTTAGACGGCAGGAGACGATTTTATGTCTCCTTACGAAGAAGCCCACTACTAACGAGGGACTTACTGACATGTGAAGTAGGATTTCATGTGGATAGAATACTGTAGGAGAGCTGTGATAGTGACCCAAACTAGAAGGAATCTGGAAGAAGCATTTCAGTTTTTATTAAAAAGCAGAAACTAGGAATCGGGGAGACCAGAAGAAAACGAAATGCTGGAAAATGCCGTGCTGCTGCTTTGTGAAAGGCCCTCGTGTGTAACTGAACTGCCACTGAGGAAGACTGCCTGCATTTTTTTTTTGCTCTCTCTCCCTTCAATCCCCCCCCGGATTACGCGATGCAGACCCACCATTCAGCTCAGCAATTCTCCTATCGAGGGCACTGGAGCCTCGTCACCCAGCCTAAGACCGCGTGCCATTTGTCAGTCTTGAGCGTGACCCAAGGGTTCTGGTTGTTTTCTGCAACAGATTAACACGGTTGCGCCTCTGGCAACCGTAAAGAAACAAAGGCGAATTGGCCACCGACTGAGAACCGCTTGTTTTCTTAGGAATATCCCACGTGACCGGGGCTAAAGGGTCCCGGGACTTTGGCAAGTGCTGCCTGCTAAACGTCTTATCATTACCCTCTAATAACCCTAACTCCCCCTCTCTCTTCTCTTAATTGCTTAGGCGTCTGGGGAGCTTCTTTAATGTTCCTTAAAGTTGCGGGATCAGAAAGTGTACACTGAAGGCGGGGAGGCGTCTTTGCCACCAGCAGCTGGAACACATCGGCAACGGTGCAAACCCAGAATTTTCGCCTTTTCACAGATCTGCCTCCTGGCAAACTGAGACGGCAGAAGAAACTGAGAGCCGACGAGAGAGTGCAGGAGAAATTGTTTTGGCCGCAAGCGATTTGTTTTGCAGTTGAAGGATCGGACAACCCTATCGTTTCCCAGAACTCCGGGGAAGCATGGACGTCCCTCTGTCCTGCCTGCTCAGGCTCTCAAAGTCATTTTAGGGCTGAAGAAGTCGGGATGAACGCTCTCGGAAGTCCGCTTTGACTGGTTCGCGTCACCCGCGATCTATGGTTTATTAACCCACTTTCTGAACTCAGCCTATGTTCAGTAGGAACTGTGAGCAGAATTTCCAGCGCTTCGTTTCATTTGCCCGCTATCCTTAACTTTTCGCTTCGGGATTCATCTCCGCTCCAGAAAGAACCAAAAACCAACCTGTTTAGAAAATAGCTAAATAGGTAATACAAAGTTAAATGCGATGTCTATTTCTATAATCTCTATTCTTAATCGGAGTAATAGTTGTTTTTTCTTTTGTAGGAAAACACACTTCCATTGCTAATCATTAGTAATAGAAGGAAAAGAAAAAAAAAACATAGCGATTTGTTGCGGAGTTGTCTTATTTTTGATAAACGTTGAATTCCTTTATTTTTAACGGACCTAAGTTATCGTTTGCATTTCTCACAGCCCTCAACCAGCTCCTCCCTAAGAGCCCGTTTTACTGCGGATAACGCAGCCGGATACCAGCGACGGACTTTTGGTTCCTCTTCAGATTTCCTGGCTTTTTGGGGGCCGGGGGAAAACGCGCTGAAACAACTCCCCGTCGGGCTGCACGGAGTGCAGTCTCACCTCCGTGGCACTTTTTTGTTTTTCCTGCTGCTGCTGTTGCTGTGATCTTTCAAGTGTTACTAATTGCTTCTCCTGGATCCGCGTCTTGGAAAAAGGCAGCGGCCAATCCGCGCCAGAGAAGTGGAGGGCCCCCTGAGAGAAAAGGGGGGCCAACGGACTTCTCCAAGCAGGGGTCGTGACAGTGCTGCTAGGCGGGCGGGCGAGACTACCCGCCTGGATATAAAGGGCCGTGAGCCGCTCGGCCGCCTCCAGAGCGCCAATGCGCGGCCCCTCCCTGCAGGCCGGCAGCGAGGATGGAAGAGGTGATGCGCGGCTGCCCGTTTTCGCCCCCCTCGGCAGGTTTCTTCTACGGCGGCTCGTCCGGCGCCGCTTGCCCCGAGGAGGAGGAAGAGGATTTTGCCCAAAGAATGGCCGCCGCCTCCTTCCGGGAGCCCGCAGCGGAGCCTCCCGAGGGCTCGGACAACGAAGAGCACGTTCGGGCCCCGACGGGCCACCCACAAGCCGGCCCCTGCCTGCTCTGGGCTTGCAAAGCCTGCAAGAAGAAGGCGAACCCGGGCGACCGGCGCAAGGCGGCCACTCTGCGAGAAAGGCGGCGGCTGAAGAAGGTCAACCAGGCTTTCGAGGCCCTCAAGCGCTGCACCTCGGCCAACG
Source organism: Acrochordus granulatus (assembly GCA_032468055.1). Taxonomy (NCBI): domain Eukaryota; kingdom Metazoa; phylum Chordata; class Lepidosauria; order Squamata; family Acrochordidae; genus Acrochordus; species Acrochordus granulatus. The sequence goes on along the minus strand of JANHZU010002189.1, from coordinate 56,917 downwards.
CCGGCCAGCGGCTGCCCAAAGTGGAGATCCTGCGCAACGCCATCCGCTACATTGAGAGCCTGCAGGAGCTGCTGCGGGAGCACGTCCAGCATTTTTACGGGCTGCCCGGGGCCGCCTGCTCCGAGCCCACCAGCCCCAGCTCCATCTGCTCCGACGGCCTGGTAAGGAGGGCCGCCTCGCTCCGGGGACGCTCTGAATCCCTTCCGCCGGGAACGACAGCGGGGAGCGGCGGCGAGCAGGCTCAGAAGGCTAACGGGGGCCGAGGGGGATCCCAGATAACCCCCGGTGTTGCTGTAGCATCGCAGTGTCACTGTACTTCCTTTTTAAATGGCCTTTCAAAATGGTTGTGACTGATGGTTTTCTGTACCAGCCCGGGGCTCATTCCCAGTCGGGGGGGCGGGTTCTTGAGAAACTTTCCTGGGATTTACACAGGATTTGCAATTCCCAAGATGTTGATAGGCCAATGCCAGAGGAATCTGGAAGCAGTTGGGCATGTTTGGGGGGTGCAAGGAGGAGCAACCTTAATGGATGAGGATGGCTCCCAGAGGCAGCCAGGCCCTTAGCTGAGCCATGTGGAAATCAGTGGTGGTGGGGTGCTTCTCTCTGGCTGCGCCACCACCTTTGCTCATTCTGTGGGGTAGACAAAGTTTCAGTGACTAGCATATACTTTCAACATGAGAGAGGGTGCTTTTAGTAAGCAGGAATAAGATTGTACTGCTTGTGTGGTAGGTACACAAATCATTAGCCACAGTAGTGGATCACAATCATTTTATTTCTATAAGTATCTTAATGTAGTTTTTTTTTTAAAGCATTCTGATGTTTCCTTTCAACAGTCCTCTGAAATCAACTGTTAACAGTTTTTCCACATAATACAAATGAAAGATGCAGACAAATTTCCTGAGAAATCTATTTGCTCTGTGGTTCAGTATATTCCCATGTAACTGCAATTCTAAATGCAAGACTACTTACACATATCTCTATATAATGCTTGTAACTACTGCAGTACAAGATTATTTATCCAGTTTGTGATATAAGAATTGATGGTTGGAGGGCAAGCTGTTTCCTTCAAATTTCCTTGGGAGCAACTTTATCAAATGGCAAAGTATTGAAATGACTCAAGGAAATTCTTGTATTAAGTTCTCTGGAAGTAAACTTATTTTCAATAAAGAAACGTGTAGCTGATGATCCTAAAGACATATTGAGGTTACAGCTATAAAACTGTAGTGGGGGTTTACTTGGCAGGGGTTTATTCAAGATAGTCTGTGAGTATGATTGCCAAAATTATAGATCCTGAAGGCAAGAGCTTGACCTTGAGTCTGTTAAAATAAAGTGTTTGCTTTGAAGTTCATAACATCAACAGGCTTCCCTGTCTGAGCTTGAGTGAAACACCAGTTGTACTTCAATTCAAGTGGTAAGAAGTAGAAGCTGTTCTACTTCAGTTCTAAAGCACCCCTGATGGGCCTTGCTGTTAACTATTGCAAAACCCTCTCTTCAGACAATTCCTTCATTAGGTTAGCTTGAAACTTGTGGCAGATAGAGAGAGCACAAACAAGTCACAACAAAGCTGACTTGATGTTCAACTATGGAAAGCTTAGAATAGACTATGCATGGCTCAACTGCTGACGGACAACATATATAAATCAACCACAGATGTGTTCTATATGCCACAGTCTTTTCAGTTTTCTCTGGAGTTGCCAACTAAGGAAAGCTCATTCCTTTTGTAACCCCACTTTGGGAAGTGCTTCCTGTGAAGAAAACCTTCAGGTCTGACATGTTTACATTTGTATGACCTTTGGGTGGTCCTAGTAAAGATTTTGTCCTCATGTGGATTTTTATTTTTGTAGGCAACTCAGCTACTTTTATGAAAGTGGATATTCTACCAGTGCAATTGCATGTTTGTTATGTTATGTTGATATGTATACATTATTATCTTTCAAAAAATGCAGAAATTATTTTAATAGGAATTTAACAAACCCAAAACCAAGATGGCTCTGGTTAGGTAGTTTAAAGGAAAGCAAAGCAACAAAACTGTATAGAAAATATACAGAAAATATATAAACAGACAAGACATAGAATAGACATATGGCTCAACTGCTGACAGACAACATACATACAAACAACCACAGATGTGTTTTATATGCCACAGTCTTTTCAGTTTTCTCTGGAGATGCCAAGTGTTGAAGTGCTCACATTTAAAGCTTAGCAAAAAGCCATTTTCCCCTTCTTACTATGTCTTTTGCTCCAGTCTGTTCCTGTTTATGCAGCAAAGTACTACAGATGCATCAGTTGTGCATGGCTTTAGTTCTCCTTTCCATCAAGAGTAAATTATAGTGTGAATGAGGTTGGTTAGCTAGCTTGTTACACAAAGGAGTTTTCTTGGCATGAATAAAGCAGTTAGATCTTGGGAAGGGGGCACTACTATTATGCAATAGTAACAGCGCTAATTTTATTAGTCCTATTAGTAGTAATATTATTAAAAACCACATAATTAGAGGAAACCCTGTTCAACCACAAAATATGATAAAGGTATTTTATGTAATAGAATCACACCTAATTTGTGAGTCAAAACACTGCCAGGAGGCCTTATTAATGACTGCAAAAATCAGAAGCAGAGCACAAGATATTAAAACTGTGAACCCTATTATAAGATTTTAGTTATTCAAATAAGATTAGTATATATCTAATAGAAACTCATCTGCCACATATCATTGAAATGTTTTCTTTGGGCCCAGATGCAAAGTAGAAAAAAACCTGGACAAGTTGCACTGTATGTCCTGATCATTATTCTGACATCCAAGCCAGGAAATCCTGTAAATGTTACCCTCCTCACTATCGCTAAAACACAACAATAATAAATTAAACAACTAGACAATCTGTTTCCTTTCCAGCAAAAATCAGCCACCTGAGAAGGATTACCTTGCTTTTCTGAATGTTTTGAATAACCTTATCAATTATGTAGAAAATAAGAACTGAGTCTGCGTACCTGATACACTTTGAGCCACACTAGATGAAATAACCACACAGCTAGGAAGTGCCCTCTATGAGATTGCATTGGATTACATTCTGTCCTGTACTTAAATGCATGCCAGATATTCCTTCTAACTGCTCAAGTTCTTTATTATTTCCAGATATTCTGACAGGTGGAACCCAACTGACAGTGCCTTCAGTGTACAGAAAGCCCTGAGCTCATGGCTTCTTGTCTATTTCAGACTGAATGCAACAGTCCCATGTGGTCCAGACAGAACAGCACTCACAGCAAGAGTTACTACTCTGTTCTCCAAAATGGTAAGACACTCAGTTCTTTACATTCCAAGGACAGTACTAAAAGCAACAAAACAGAGGTACACATCTGGATAGAATAATCCTGTAACAGCTCTGGCATTATCTGGCAGTACTTGGTAGACTTTAAAAAGAGAAATTCAGTTGCATTTGATTTCAGTATTTGTGAGTTAAAAATGTCCAGAGTGGTATATACAAATAATATACAACATATGTCATATAATTTCTAGAATCAAGTCTCACAAAGAAAAGTTGAAGGAAATGTTTATCCAGAAGAAAAAAATAAGAGACAGAATGATAGAAGATATATGAAATGTTATCACATCAGGGTTAGGTTGCAACTGCTGTCTAAAGCATACCTCGCAGAATTCTTAATCAGTTGCTGGCCCTACTGACTCATCATTCCTAGAATTGTAGTCCAAAATATTAAAGGATGTTTGGAAAAACTGCTCCGGGGAACAGATCCGACCATTGGCTTCACATAAGAAACAGAAAACTGTTTCCTAAAGATTAGCCAAATTTGCTCCCATATTATGTGCTTATTGCATCTTGCCTGTCTCCTCAATCTGCAGAGTAACTCTAGGCAGATGAATTGGACATGTTTCTGCATATTAGCAGAAGTGGCAAATAGCTTGAGGGAGAAAAAAAGTAGATTCTCTTTATTAATGGAGGTGGCATGCTAAGCTGCAGTGGCCTTAGACTGTCTAATGAGGTAGCATCAAACTTTGATTCCATGTCTGTTTCCACTAAGTGCCATTTTGTCTTTCCATCTCAGGCTATTCCTCAGAAGCAAGCACTACCCTCTCCAGCCTAGACTGTTTATCCAGCATAGTGGATAGAATCGCTTCCTCAGATCAGGAAGGGCTGTCCCCACAGGATGCCCCTTCCCTTTCTCCTGTTGCCAGCCCTGAATCCCAGCCAGTTTCTCCTGAGGCCCCTCATTCTGAGCTCATCTATCATGTACTCTGAGCTGCCTGAGATTTGATACCAGCTTGGCCAACAATTGGGTGTTTCTGAGAATTGCAAACATCAACAAGAGATGCTGCACTGAAATATGAAGCTCTTGGAATTCCGGTGGACCATAAAGAAAAAAGTCACTTTATTTTGTCCTATCTCCCAAGAAAATGACGTATTTCATCAAACTATTTTAATACTATGTACTATAATTAGGTACTGACTTTTAAATTGTATGACTATCTTAATTATCACAAATAATAGAAGCCAAATGTGTGAATGTAAATCCATGTTTTGGGTTGCCTATAAGAAAAAATGGGATTGGTTAAATTATACTTCGTAAGATTACTTCTAATAAGAAATGCATATGCTACTTGATCTCTTGTTTTTAGCAATACAATTATAAAATTATAGCATCTAAAAAAAACTTATCACAGGACCAACTGTGCAATTAGCCAGGCCAAAGCAGTGTGGCTCCACAGGCAGGTGTATGGCTTAGGTCAGTATATATAGTATATATTGCATCGCCGATTGTGTAATGTTATTTTACCACCAGGGGGAGACGCTGAGAGTGCTTGATTCAGGCCTCCACCTACTGCTGCTCAAGACCCATGGCACTGACAAAGACCTCTGGCTCCAAGTGACTCTCTTGGGCTCCTTCCATGTCCACAGTCTCTCAGACAGTGTTAAGTACTGAGATGCTTTGGTGATCTTCTGTCATTCTAAATATAGGAAATCAAAGGGGAATGCAGTGAAGTGCTGGTTTTATTTTTATAGTCATGCTTTTGATGACAACAATAAAAGCTTTACTAAATATTTTCACGGAATTTCTGATCAAGGTGTGTAAAATAATCCTTGGCATAGATTTTGAATGATAAATAGTTCTTTAATGTGACATTTCCATTCTTTATATTCAGGAGACTCAGAGCCTAATGTTTCAAAACACTTTTGATCTCTATGCAACTCAGTACCTGGAGTATGCTTTTATGTTTTGTTATGGGTAGCTGTTCTTCAGAGATCAGCTAAGCTAGACTGTGCCAAAACCTGGACTTTCCAGGACTGTGTTTACATGCACAAACACACACAAACTAAGCTGTACTTATTGTTCTAAATTACACTAAGATGCTGATCCTGTGCAACACAATAGCAAGGTAAACTTTGTAATATTCTAATTCTACTCTTTGATATAAGAAACAACAGTTAACACTTCAGCCTGATACATCTGTAGACCTATGATTTTCCAGACTCAAAACCCTTTATTTTGGAGCCCTACTTTTTGATTAGTAAATGCCATTGGTTAATCATTATTCAATATCCAGGAAGAGTTGCACTCAGAATGTTAATTCAGAGAGAATTTTCTTCATACAGTGGAAGAAGTGCAGCTACTGGATTTCAGTATTGGCAGAAGCTGTTGTATTTAAGAGAAAATGCTTAAAGCTGCTTCTCTGTGGCGGTCACTTGCATACCCATTCTGAACTGTACACCTAACTCAAAAACACAGAAAACATGCTAGAACAAAATAATGTATGCATTTTTGCCAAATATTCATTATATGGACCCTTGACAACTGTCATTTGTAAGCAGAGTTAGGAAATCCAGATAACTTCTCTTAGTCAACAATGTACAGTATTTTTCAGGTTCTGCACAAAAGGGGGCAGAACTAAATTATCCAGCTCAGTGTTTCTCAAACGTGGCAGCCTTAAGAAGTGTGGACCAACTCTTAGAATGGCTGGTTGGGGAATTCTTGGGGTTGAAATTCACACATCTGAAAGTTTCCAAATTTGAAAAACACTTCTATAGCCTCTAATGTGGTTTAGATTTACCTATTCTGCTACAATTGCATAAATTAGATTTATGAGCTAATTCCTCCAACATAACTTATCATCCCTCTCTTAATTCATCGTGCCCCTTAGCTAATTTGCATTATAAAATAATATATATTTTTTCTTACCTCACCATGTAACATTCCAAGTATTTAAAAGTACAGTCCCGATTTATACAGGCTTCTTATGCTTGGCCTTATCAGGTATTTGATATTGTAAAATGCCAAGACAGGGAATAAGAAGGGAATAATAACAACATACAAGACAGTATGCATGTAAAGACTGGGTGTGATTACAAAGCAGTGTTGCATATCCATTCCCCAAAAATAAATATGCAGATAGTTTCTTATCTGCCCTGATACAGCTGATTCCAGTGCCCTAGATAACAGAAGACAGTATTTATGTTCTAGTCACTGTCCAATGTACATTTACATAGAAACTCTCTTAGTAAGATTCTGGAATTTATGATCAAATATATGTGCCTATGGCTGTGGTCTTAAGAATAAAAGCACATTTGAGGTCCTGGATCTTTGTAAGATGATGAGAATAAGAGGGCAATACATGTAGCATCTTTGTGAATGTTGAATAGGGTAATAAAAACATAAAGGGCATTTGATACTTGTTGCCATAGTCTTTTATTAACTTTTTGTGGCTAATTGCATTTTGTGGTTCTCCTGGGAAAAAAAGTAATTATTGAGGTGATGTGGTTTCAAGAAAGGTAAATGCAGTCTTAGGAACTGCTATCAGTATGGTGATGATACATTTATATCTCCATTTCCACTGATCCAAGGGATGCTGTTGTTGCCCTCTCTCGGTGTCTGAAGGCTGTGAGGTTCTGAATGGGGGACAACAGGCTTTCGTTGAACCTTGGTAAGACTGAGTAGCTTTGGGTGCCTGGAGCTTCAGGATCTAGGACTTTGTCGTCTTTAACTCTGGATGGGGTAGCACTGCCCCAAACGGACCTGGTGCGCAACTTGGGGGTTTTCCTGGACTTGTGACTTCTGCTAAGAGCATATGGCAGTCATGGTAGGAGAACCTTTGTGCAATTTTGTGTTGTGCGCCAGTTGTGCCCTTTCCTGGATTGGGAGTCCCTGTGTCAGTCACTAATGCCCTAGTCATCTCATATTTAGATTACTGCAATGCACTCTACATGGGGATACCCTTGAAGAGTATTCATAAGCTATAGTTGGTGCAGAATATGGCCTTGTGAACAATTCTTGGGGCCCCTAAGATGGCCCGTATTACACTATTATTCCATGAGCTGCACTGTTTGCCAATTTGCTTCTGAGGTTAGGTGTTGGTTCCTACCTTTAAAGCCCTTCACGGCATGGATCCAGGTTAACTGAGGAACTGTCTCATTTCAATGGATTGGATTGCTCCATTTAGGCTGTCAGAAGAGGCATGCTGTGGACTTTGTTGGTCAAGGAATTCCCACTGGTGAGGTCCAGGAGAAGATCCTTTTCTGGCATGGTTCCTGTTCTGTGGAACACCATGTCTCCAGAGTTGAGGTCCACATCCACCCTTTTATCTTCTGAAAGGGCCTGAAGACCTGGCTCTGCCAGTTGGCTTGGGCCCCAGAGGGGGCATGTCATCTTGGAGGTGGTTAATGGACTAACTCAATCTCACCTCCCCCCATGTGCAGCTTGCCTCTACTTTTTATCTTATTGATTTTAAATCAATTTTAACATTAATATTTATTGTTATTTTTTTTTATCTTGTAAGCTGTCTAGGGTCACTTTTACAAGACAAGCAACACATAAATTTAATAAATAGTGGATGGATGGATGCATACAGTTGCTGAGGTTGAGAAACACTGGTTTAAATAATCTATTCTAGTGTTATGATTCTAAGGCAGTGGCATGTTGAAATTGCTGCCAAGTTTATGGAAGGGCCTGCTTAATGAAAGTTAAATGCAACATGATTAAACACTGCAAGAAAAGCTTATGGAGACTTGGGATTCATCTATGCTAACACTGAAAATTATGAATAGAATTCCAGCTGGCTTCTTTCAAAGCCTGATATGTGGTCATTCAGCAAATGGAATTTTTCACAGGTTTTTTTAGATCAGTTATAAAAAAAGTATTTAAGATTTTTAATTTGAAACCACACAACAGTATTTTAATAAGCAGTTTTAACTTAAGTGTGTGACCAAAGCCTGCACCTGGAGATTCTAAAGCAAAGCAGAACAAAACACAAAACATGTCAAAAAAATTGGACTTTAATTGATAGTGAATTAGCTTAAATTATTAATAATCTTAGTATGAAAGACTTTCATTAGAACAAGTTATATAAAATAAAATTAAGTTTTCAGTTTGTTCTTTTTTGGCTTTTTGTAGAACTAGTTGTATTTCACAAGACTGCATGCAGTTCTGAAACCTTGCATAACCTTGTTTAGGTATTAAAATTCATCTTTCTAGTTTGGTATAATGATGATTTGAAATGCCACCAAAATGGACAAATATAGTAACATTTGAACAGTTAAGTTAAAAAGTTCTAATTTATTTTTTAAATATTGAAGTGATACATAAATATCACTAGTTTAATATATAGAGTTAAGAACATCATACCTTTGCCTCAGTTATGTTCTTAACTCTATATATTAATGCCTTAAACAATCAAATCCTCAAACATGCCCAATTTATTTTGCAGAAAAAAACAAGACTAATTTGGTGTTAAAGCCTTGAAGCTAGAGTGCAGAAAAAGATTAGGGACTCCATGAAGTATGGATCTGTGTTAAAACTGTAGCCAAAGCACATATTTAATATTTTTTCAAATATTTATATACTTCTTCACTGTATTCCAAGGGGTTTATGTGACTTACAAAAAATTACGATCAGCAACAATGAAATTCAATTTATCAATTACATCTTAAAAACCAGCAATATTAGACAATAAAATACAACCACCTGGATAACAAGATAACAAGCTCATTTTGTTTTCTCTTACCTTGCTTTATTTAACTTTGTCTGAGAGTTCTGGAAAATTCAGAACTTATTCAGTACTTAGGCCATTTTGGTTTTTCCTGATAATATATTGCCCTTATAGGATTTGAGAATTTTACTGCTTCACTTGCTTGAAAGCTAATTGTCCCACATGTAGTTTAATCATAGCTAATTCAGTTAACTGAATTTTCTAGGAATTACACGGTACGCTAAAGTAGCCATATGGGCTGAGTTTGAATGATGTATTCATTTATTTAGTGCCTGCAAGTCAACAGTGACTCTTGGTGACAAGTTCCTGCCGTTTTCTTGGCAAATTTGCCTTTTTCCACTGCTGGGAGAGTGTGACAGACCCAGAGTTACCCAGTGCCTTTGTGTGGGACTAGAAGTCATGTCTCCCAATTTTTAACCACTACACCAAACTGGCTCTCCAAATTTACATGATATACTAGGTTAAAAGTTCACTAAGTCTTCATGTAAACTCAGCCATTTTCTGGATATAGTAAATGATTAGACTTAAAAATCTAAGGCGTAGATTATCTGAAGGTGCCTCACTGATAGAATGTAGTTCTGGGCAGAAATCTGTTGGATTGTGCCCTTAATATTTAATATTCCCATTCTTTAGGCTCTAATGCCTGCTGGTTTGCATGTTATTAATTATTTTAGAGATCCTCTAATCTGTCCTGCCTATTTACTTTTTGCTTGTTTATTAATTGCATTTATATAACAGCTGAATCTGTCACAGACTCCTAACAATTTAAAACAAATGTCCAAAATTCTTAAACATCCATGGCAATAATATTCTAGAATAAATTGCATCATTTGCAGTAATGACTGTGGCCGAACACATCACAACCAGTGAAATCCTAAAATCCTTTGGGACTTGAGCATGGGTGCAACCTGATCCAAAGACACCCCAGCAGGCCCAAGATGTGCTAGCATCCTCCATGATTAAGATCTAAATTCCAGGAATCAACAACTCTCTGCACCAGCTAAATTACAATCTCTTTTTATCTTATTCTTCCTTGTCACATCTTAAAATTTCTTGCCATTTTTTTACCTACTCTTAACCATCAATTCATTTGATGTAACTTGCAGATGTTATAGATTTGCACTTCTGCTGTACGGTAAGTCCAAGCCATCCGTTTTGTCTTCTAACACATTAAAATCCTGGACACTGGAATTCATCTGATTAATGAGATTGTAAAGCCCATTTCTCCTGAGAACAGCCATTCTTTGGATTTGGTAAATAATTACCAGTATTTCAGGCTGCAGTTTCCTTAAAAATAACTCCCACTGATGGAATTTATTCTGAGCTGTTTTTTTTTAAATTGTTTGTTTTGTGCTTTCTCATTTAATTGGTCCTGACCACATGCAGACTTGATCAGTTCCTGCAAAGTATCATGTATTTTCAGATCAGACTGGAGGATTTAATATGTAGTATCTGTGAATTTGGATGAGGCTATTATTTGTTTGGGTTAATGATGCAAAATACCTGGAGAATATTACATTGAAGACTAACATTTAGGGAATGAAATAAATACAGAAAAGAAATTAGGTTTTCATTTATATAATGCATTTTTAAAGTAAAGCTGGAATTATTTGCAGAAATTTGTCTGCCTTTTTTAATGATTTAAAACTATTATTAAATTTATACAGGAGACATCTGCTGGAAATATCTGGTGTTGCGTATTAATATTATAAAGGAAAAGGCAAAAATAAATGTAGTATGCATGCATGTATTATTTTACTGATTAGACTTTTATCCACCTTTATTATTTTGTAAGTTACTCAAGGTGGCAGACATACTTAATATTCCTTCCTCCTCCTCTTTTCCCCATAATAGCAACCCTGTGAGGTGGGTTGGACTGAGAGAGCTACTGACCCAAAATCACCCAGCCAGCTTTCATGCCTAAGGTGGAACTAGAACTCACAATGTTCTCTTTGGGTTGTTTGCTGTCTGTTCATTTGTTAGATTTATACCTGCATTTTCTCTACATTTCCTACATTCACAAGACAGCATGTCTGGGTTGCTGAAGCTAATAACAGAGGAATTGGCCCGAAGTGAAATTTCATAATGGAAGCTGCAATAGAATTGGGGTCTTTCTGATCTGTGTGAACTTTTGCTGATTTGAAAAAGGACTTGAATGGCATTCTGAACTTTCATTTCTACAATTTCAAAGAGAAAGGGAAGTAGGTAAATTATGCTCTGAGGACTACAATTTAAATTTTACTAACAAAACTATGAATGTTGTCTTCCAATTTTCCCAAAATTTTTCTTGTAATGTAAAAAAGGTCTTTTCTATAATATTTTGAAGGTGTTTTGAAATGTCTTTCATCTTTTGTTGGGATTTTGAGTTCCCTTGATTTTTATGAGAGGACAGAGTAGCTGTTGTTTTGTTTCCACCACTTGGCAGCCAGCCCCCCTGCTGCCTGTGAGAAGCATCCTGTGAGGATAGAAAAAGTGTAAATTTTAAAAGAGGAAGGAGGGCTTCAAAATATGTGGTTGTGGCTACTATATAGACTTTTTTTTTAAGTCTGCCCTCTGGTGGGTGTTCTTGCTACTCAACTTTGCTGATATGAAAAAGTGCTGTCATTTGTGCTTTTAGAGTGAATAAGGCAGCTCACTAGGGCACGGTGGCTGAGCAGTTAAGACTCTGGGCTTGTTGGTTGGAAGCTTGGCAGTTGGAGTCTGAGACCCAAACGCCGCTGCAGAACACGGTGAACTCCCATAATTTGCCAACTTAGCAGTTTGAAAGCATGCAAAATGCAAGTAGATAAATTGGTACCACCTTCGGTGGGAAAGGTAACAGTGTTCCTTGTGCCATGGCATATAGTCAGACGACCACAGAAGCATCTCTTCAGCTAACAGAAGATAAACTTCAGTTTTCACTTGAAAATGGTTAGATCTACACATGATAAAATAAAAATGGTTTATAATTTATAATTTCTTAATTTTTCTAAGAATAAGCCAACATACAGTGGGGCAAAAAAGTATCATTTAGTCAGCCACCAATTGTGCAAGTTCTCCCACTTAAAAAGATGAGAGAGGCCTGTGATTGTCATCATAGGTATACCTCAACTATGAGAGACAAAATGTGAAAACAAATCCAGACAATCACATTGTCTGATTCG
>JANHZU010002189.1:23286-34252 GCA_032468055.1 Acrochordus granulatus | reverse complement strand
GTCTGCGAGCCAGATGCAGCCATCAAAAGAGCCACATCTGGCTCGCGAGCCATAGGTTCCCGACCCCTGGTCTAGTGCTTAAGGCACCAGCTTAGAAATCAGGAGACTGAATTCTAGTCCTGTCTTAAGCATGAAAGCCGGCTGGGTCATTTAGGCCACTCTCTCTCTCAACCCAATTCATCTCACAGTGTTCTTGTTGTGGGGAAAATAGGAGACATTGACACAGCAAGTTTTTAAAAATACAATACTATGAGAAATTATCCAATAAGACAGTGCATATGTTTTTTGTTTTCTGTATTATATTCAGCAGAATAAACAATTAAGTCAGAAACAGATATTTTAGTCCCTGACTTATCCAAAATATGTTGTTGGGTAAGAAAATGGGGCAATATATGTCTCAAGTAAGGCAGATCAACATTTGGCAACTGATAAACTGAATTCTTGTGTTAAAGTTAATTCAATTAGAGGAAGGTTTAGTTGAAAATAAAAATACTCTCACCTATGACATATGATTCTGCTGGGCATTTTGCTGCTGCTGCTGAATTAATAACTGTTGCTGTTGTCTGCGCCGTGCAGTCCTCAGTTTTTCAAAGCGAGCTTCCATCTCATCCAAAACTTTGGGAGTGTAGCGCACCACTAACTTCACACTGTCCTTAGCAGCCTTCAGAAGCTCCACTGCCTTCTCATGATGTTCTCCTTCCACACTCTGATTGTGGAATGTTTAAAGATATCAAAAAAACAAGAGGTTTTCAGCCTTAGAAGTATGGGTAAGAAAGAAAAATCTATGCCATGGGTGAATCTGGTCCCACTAGACCTCCCCAGTTATGGAGTCTCTAGTTAGGCCTCTCCTCCTGTTGGACATTTCAGTCCCCAAGGAAATAGCTACTGCAAGGAATATCTCTGTTACTCTCTTGCTTTTCCAGTGGGAAAGGGAAAAGAAAAAAAAACAGCTCAGTTGGGGCTGCATCATCAAAATCCTCCAAGTTATTTATATAAAGGTATGTATTCCATTTATATATTCCATTTATAGCCACCTCTCTTTCTAAGAAAGTCTAAGAAGCAAACAAAATAAAAGCAAAGTAATTAATTAAAGCAAAACAGCAACTAAAATTGCACTGAGGCTCAGAAAAATCACTCACAGCAAAGCTCCCATGCTAACATCCTGACTCAACTGCTGGGGGAAGAGCCAGGCCTTCGTGGCTTTCCAAAATAATAGGGACTGTCCATATTTCAGAGGGGAGATTATTTCATACAGCAGATGCCATAGCAGAAAAAATGAAGATGGCAATACTTTATCAATGGCACATGGAGCATGCTCACTCTGGGATAGGCATAAACTACGAGATGGTCCCAGAAGTAACCTAGTCCTATGCTACATGGAGCTTCAAAGGTAACGACCAGGACCTTGCATTGCATGTTTGAGCAATGGGAAAGGTATAAGTGCAGTTCTGTTGTCAATTTGGGATTTGTAGCTTCAAAATATTCAAAGCATTGTGATAGGAATATGGATATCAAAGCTCCACCTGTGTAAATAAATCAATATGTGAAACTCAAGCTAGCGTCAAGAGTTCATACCATCAAGGACTTGTCATGACCCTTGTCTTGATGCTTCCTATCTCTCAACATCAATGAACTGAGCATGCATGAGATTCTGTGCACTCATTGAATTTGACTTCTATTATTTGCAAAATCCTTCTGCACAGATTTTGCTTCTTTAGGATCAATATACAGTTGTAAAAAATGTAGGATGGAGATTTTTAATATTAGTAGCAGGGACAATAGCATGCTTCTCCTGCTGTACGCAAAACCTTCTTGTATATGTGGGTAAAGAAGACAATAGTCTTTTAATTTTGCTATGATATTTTTTATACTGGGAATAAAAACTTTTGTTTCAAGTGATCTATAAATACAATCAAATATTAATATATGCTAGTTCAGCCATTGCATGTTGGAATCTCTCTCTGGATTTCTTGTTGAATAACAGTCACTTGCAAACTAAGATTTCATGGGAAGACTAAAATATTCTCCAAATGTTTCTGAATATAATTACTTTTAAATGACAGTGTTGTGTCCATTTATTCTCTTGTATACTCACTAGAACGACCAAATCTGGGCTGCAAAAATCTGGATACTATTAGATGACAGCAAAAATATTACAGTTGTCATCCAGATTTTTTTCAGTCTGTAGCTGTTTAAATAAGCAGAATTCATAAAATCAGAATCAGTGTGTTCGCATACCACTCCATTAACAGAAAGCAGCTGGTCTCCCCGTTTGAGTCCTCCATGCTTCTCAGCTACTCCTCCAGGAATTATGCGAGAAATATAAATCGGAGAATTTTGTTCTTTTCCTCCCATTACATTAAAACCAAGGCCTTCATCTGTCTTTGGCAGTTCTACCACTCGGGGGTGAGAATGTCCTTCACTGGCTGCAAAAGCAGCAACTGTTGCCTAGAAAAAAAAAACATTTTTTTTTCAAGCATATTATGAACACAGGAGTACTTCTGCTCATTTTGCCTCAAATATTTATTCACACAAAACAGTGCTTTAAAATTTATGTTTTAAAAATTGCTTCAATGTTTTGAGGAAAAAAACACTAATAAAATGTAATATGGATATACCCAAAGCACCCATGTACAGTCATATACCACTGGTATTGGTTGAAGGATTGGGGTGCTTAAATCTCAGTGTCTCAGTTCTATATATGGTCAGATCAAATTCCTTCATATGTGTTTATTCACATTTCTGTCAATGCAATTCATATCACACAAAGTAAAATATAAACATTGGCTTTCTGTTCTATATATGAGTTTTTTGAGAGGGAAACATCAGATTATTTGTACCTGTAAATGGCTTTTACAGCAAAATGGAAATAATTCTATGTTTTCTAGCATGTGATCTCCAATTTAATCTAGATTAATGCTTGTAATATAAATTTCTTCTCCTGAAGAGGAAATGGTATGATTAGTATGTATATATACTGTATACTCAAATTCCTTGAACACATCTTCTCCAATGTAAGCAGATTGTGAAATATGTTTTTTTCTATTTTTTATTGAACAGTTGGTTAAGAAGAATGATAAAATGTAAATCAAAGCACACCTTAAGGCTGAAGAGGTGTATGCTTGCTAGAGTCCTTTGTATTATACTGGAACACGCAGTGGTATTAAAAAAAATTAATAAACGTTTAAAATGTAACAGTTTTGTATATATGGCCAGTTCAATGCTGATTCCTTAAATTTTAACAGTAGCTAAAAGGAGCAGTAAAAACTCAAATCACATATGGGTTTTTATTTAACTTTAAGGAGGATAGTACAATTTTTAAAAACAATTTTAAATTATGAAAATGTAATTTCCACACTAACTCTTTATCAGAATGCACTACACCTTTGAGCACTTCTTTGACTTATCAAAACATAAAGCAGAATATACTCAATTAAACCCTTTCACTGATTACAACATTAAAGAGTTAAGCATGTATACTGAACTATATGAAACTAGACAGTAGGGTGTGAAGACAGGTTCTGATTCAATTTGAATAATGAATATAGATTGATTTGATTATCAAAAATCAAATTGGTTCAGTTTACATTTCTGTATTGATCTCAGTAAGTTTTCAAAAAATTGATAAAATGACATCAACCTTCATGATTTAATTCAAATCAACAATTCAGTTCAGAAAGTCCATTTGGTTCTGAGAATTGATCAATTTGGTTGCCTTCAAATCAAATGTGTATATAGCTTCACTTGATGCTGGTTAATTTCAGCTGGATAATTTCCATGAGTCCTAAATCTAGAGTAAAAGGATAGCTAAATTCCAGTAGGATCTTATTTTATTAGATGGATTTAGGTGGCATGAATATACTGCTTTAGTTACATGAACAATATATAGTATCATGCAAAATTTGACATCATGCATGCCAGATACAAATGCATAAGAAAATGAAAAGCAGACAGCCCAGAAATAACCAGGAAATACTGTGATTTGAAACATCTTATACACATGGAATCCTGCTGTTCCATGTGTATAAGAAATAAGAATGACAGATTTTGTTGAGAGTCTTAATTATTCCATGTGATGACAATTTTTAACTTCATTATACAATGTGAAGTTAAACAATCTAAAACATCTTTCTAGATTCAGTAGAATAAGCTTAAATATCATTTATATTAGTTCAAACTCAATTGTCTCTAGAATAAAATAAATATACCCAATAAGCAAATGAAAAAAAATTACTCAGTATCTTAATTATTTTCAGTATATTTAATGTTAATGTTAATATGGCTTCAGTAATTTTCCTCCATAGCTTATCTCAGTTTAAAATTAATGTAATTCTATTGCTGGCTGTAATGTGAAAAGAAGGTTAGCATTTATTGCTCTAGTTTGCAAAGAACAGTGTTCTCTGCTAGTATGTATTAGGTTAACAAAACTCTATTTTATACATATACACACACACTGCACATGGGCACATGCGGAGCCTATTTGAAATTCATTCAAGTTTTATCAGTAGTAAGGAAATAAATTTTATTCCATGGAGAAATATTTATTTTGTTACTAATTTTTATTTCTGTACTATGCAAACTAAAAGTACATTTCAGATTTATTTCATAAGGTGGCATTTCTTTTGATGCAGAGAACTTACTTTATAAAGCACCTTTACAACATTTTAACCTAAGACCAATTTTTCAGGAGGAGTGAAATCTCACTACTGCTCCTGCTGCTTTTCTGTTGAGGAAATACACGCTAAGCATTTCTGAAAGTGGGAACCTAGAGATCTCTTATTTTTTTGGCTATATTATAAGTAGAATCTATTAGAGAAATTAGCCATCAAAGTGCTAATGGTTAGTATTTAATTGCAGTTAAATAGAAGCATTGATTGGTAGGTGACTCCACTCCACTCCATCCCCCCATCCACTTGCAATAAAGCCTTTTGGCCACATAAGCATTCTCTATTCTTAAATTACAGGAGTAGCACAAAGGTTGAACTTGCCAGTATGATTGTTACCTGGGAAGTAGCACTGGTTCTAGACTCTGGGCTGCCACTGATGTCTAAATGTTCTTATAGTGTACACACGAATACCTGAAACATACACGCGCACAATCAATTACTAGGCCATGTGGTGAATAGACCTCCTAAAACTACAAGTGTCTTACCTTGGCAGTAGCCCTGGCACGGAATTCTGGGCAGCCATTAACATTTATGGTTTCATGCATGTATTGATATACCTGGAGTGATACAAAGAGAATGATGGGAAAAAATGAATAATCTGTGCTACCTCCACAAGTCCAAACAACATTTAGTGCTTGTTTTAGCAGCCTTTATTGTCCTTGAAGTTCTGCACTGCACTTGAAGAACCTTTCTGTACATTTGCTTAATGGGTTTATTTATCAAATTTCTACACTGCCCATCTCACCTAAGTGACTATGGACAGTGTTTTCCTTGTACTAGATGTCTAGCCTTAGAAGGATTTCAATTTTTTAAATATTCAAACACTGAAATTTAATTTAGGAAAGAAATACCTACAAAAGTGAACTCCATTGCAATTCTTAATGGCTGTGTGAAGCATGGCTAATTACCACCTTTTTTGTCCTGAACTTCACTTTCTTTAATTTCTTACACCATTCTAGAAACAATAATTTTAGCAACTGGGAAATGTTTTAGAGTGATGGCCCTATCTCTTACTTTGAAAGACCTTTAAATTGAAAGGCTAATCAGAAACAATTAGCCTTTTATTTGGCATCATCCTTTGTTTCCAAGGTTGTCTAGTTCAAATCCAGTTTAAAAATATATATAAGAAAGTCAGGGTGAAGCTTGAAGTTGCCCACGGATAGTATAAGATTTTTTCCATATTTTGATAGTAGACATTATTTCCAGTGATTTATCTGTATAGTATAAAATCATATTGGCAAATTTTATGCCAACATTTAACCTTTTTCTTGATGTTACATTTTTTTCTCTTTTGGAGATACATAATTCCTCTCTCATCTTGGATGCTGAAATTAAGGCTCATATTTTGACTTATCTGTCAAACTCACAAAGGGTACAGCTATATTTTTACAAGACATTTGTTATCAGGATTCTGAATTGAGCAATGGCATTGGGTAGAAAGCAAGTCAAGTAAAAGGCAGCCATTTGAAAGTATTTCAAATATATTGAAGGCATACAAGTTGCCATTATCAGCAATGATGCCATACAGAATATGCCTTGTCACAGATCATGTTTAATGCATGCAGTATTTGGATAAAAATTTCCCCTATGGAAAGAAATTACAATTTCTTTTGGCCTAATTGTAAAATAAATCTGGAATCCATAATGGAAACAATTTACCATCTTAAAGATAGTGAACCAGTTCATAAATTATAACTTTATGGAATAAAACTGACTTTTGATAAAGCCCTAAAATTAATCAATCACAGAAATGTTTAAAACGGTGGCTCCAAAATGTGAAATCTAAACTGAAGATTCAGTTCCATGTTTTCAGTAAGGAACTCTTACAAAATATTTTCACAAATAAATATATGAATATTCCCTTCTTTAAAACTTCCTTCATTTCCAAATATAATTTAGAGGAAAAAAATTAGAGGTGATTATGTCGTTGCTAAGAGGTGAAATGTATTACTTTATTCAAATCTAGTGTCTGGATATTCTGTTGCTGTTATGCAACACAGCAAAAGATCATATTTCTATTTCTATGGGTTAAATGAATGCATAGGCAACAGTAGCTGCAAACTGTTACATTTGAAATTATCATCCATAATTATAATCAAATATTAAATATTTTAATCCATCCTTAATAATTTATTGTCTGATTTAATATGCTATAACTCAGTCATATGATACATTATGAAACTATAATTGCATTAATTTGAATGTTTGCTTCAAGTAAAAAACAATGGTGTTCAGATAATTAGGAAGCCATCCTCATTTTCAAACATTTTGATATATGCTTTATTATTTTTCAGTGAAAGAGAAGTACTAGGCTTACTTTAGTCCTATACAAGAAAATGAGGCAGGGATTTCAGACAGCAGATACTGAAGGGATGGTATAGCAAATACTGTTCTTGTCTCCTATACCTCCCTGTACTAGATGTTCATTTCTTGTATTTTAAGTTCAATGAATAATCTTATTTTATCTGCAGTTCTGAAGCAAGAATCAAATGCTAGTCCAGTTTGCATCTGTAGGTTAAAAATGAAAAGCCTCCATTTTGTGCTTTGCCTCAAGCAGCAAAATGTATCGGACCATCCTTAATTGTAGGACTGAGGCAAACAAACACTATTCTTCTAGTGACATAGTTAGTATATACTCCTGATTTCTGAAGACACCTGTATGTGGGTTGGATAATTTAAAAGTTATTGGGAGATTGCAACATCTTTGGTAGCTTGTTTCACCTTTGCACAAGAAAAGGAATTTATAATAACAACAGAAACAGAAAACAATAATAACAACAGAAAAGTTTTGATATCATGTGCATTGTTTTACGGCACGTGAGTCATAACTAATTCAGGTCGAAACTAAAAATAAATTAAAATGATTATTAAATATGCCTTCCCCACAAAAGTGAACATTTTCTTCTCTGTTTTCTTAGCACAAGAATGCCAAGTGGAGGCTGTAAGATACGATGAGTTATCAAGAATATCTTAAAAACTATGTCCCTAGTTTTAAAATATACGGATTGTGACAGTAATTTCTACAAGGGAAACAAGTCTTGGAATATGTATTCCAGTGTGAAACAATTGCTGGATTACTGAATTTGGAATAGGATAATATTCAGTGCTTTGATGGTCATAAAGCCCACTGGTTAAACTATGCCATTTGCCAAATTATCAGTTTTTAAATCCATGTTTTAAAAGCCTATTGTTTTAATGAACATATTATATTCTTAAGTTTTTAAATCTTAAAGCTTCATTTTGCCCTTTACTAACCCTTTGCTGTTAACAGAGTAAATAAATAGCCATCATCTGTATACCAATTCGAAAGGTGAAGCAACTAGCACAATTCACCAAGTTCTTTATCTACTTCAGAATCTACATAACATAAATATATTTCTCAGTTGGATTCACTGCATTTTTAACAATGATTGTTGTAATGCAAAGTCCAGGAAGCAGAACAACTTTGAGGCATTATAGACAGGGATGCATTAAAGTAAGGAAATTAAAGTAATTAATCATAGGCACTTTAACAGGCTAATGAAACATTACATAATATCTACAAAATAATGACACGATTTCAAAGACCATAAACTCCTTAATTAGTTTCTTAAGGGCTAGTCTAAAGACTTTTTGTGATATATACTGGTACGATATGCTCAAATAGGAATCTGGCATTATTCATAATGATATAAAACAATGGTTTTAACAATGATTTTAAAGTATTGATTTTCATTTGAAACTTAAATATTTCCTGTGAGAAGAGCACAATAAATCATTGAAAAAAAAGCAAAGAATAAAAAGAAGGAACAAGAACAAGAAAAATCTACAATAACATTATATCATGCTCTTTTTCATTACTGGTTAGAGAAATTATAGCCCACATGCAAAATATACACCTGGGCTTAAAATAACTTCCTGATAACTTCAAATAAAAAGACATTAGGTGGCAAATCTAGGAATTTTCTGTTAGAAACTTTTAAGTAGACTATGGGATTAGTATGGAAGCAACACAGAAGGACATTTCTAGTGATCCAGAAATATTAGCATCTGACAATGGAGACATTTTCCAAAGATCTTAGTAATAGGTTTTATTACAGAAAAGGTGCTCCATCTACTTGTGCACCAGTTGATGTTTCATTCATTTTAATATGTTTAACTTTGACTCAAGAGGTCACTATGAACAAGTGTTGCATGTTAGTTATGTGTTAACTATCCACACCATTCTGATATTCTACATATTAGCCAAAGCAATTGACAGTATCACTTATAGATGAAAATTCTTTAACGGCACCGAACCTTCAAATTCTACAAAACCATCAAGTTCCTGGGTCAAACCATTTTACCAAGCTTTTGGTCCTGCAGATATTTGTGTCAGCAATCAGTTTTAAATTGACTAGTCATGATTTATCCTTGACAATTAAATGATATGAAGTTCCTACACCTTCAAATCATCAATTTCATTGAAATATTATCACATCCATATTAATTGGGATAGATTCATGGTCATCATGTGGAGTTTAATATCCTGTATTGCTGTTTCTATGTTATTGGGATTCACCATACACTAACAGCATTTCTACAATATCCTAGCTATCCAAATGCTGCAGCAGGCATTGCAAATATTAACATCTAAAGGAACCTCTAACTGGTAAGATAAAATTCCTATTTTAGGAACTCGACCTCCTTGCCATCTACGCCTAGTCTCCTGTTCCATAGACTAGCTCGATAAACAGAACTGAGACAGATAAACTGCCTTGTCTTCTGTCATCTAAGACTACATAACACAAATCCAGGTTAACACTTTCCTCCAGGATTAGATCCTAAATAATCCTAAATAATGGATGTATTATCAGCAAGTGACTTAGCAGTAAGAACAGGACTTTTAGGTTCAAGGGCCAGAACTGTTCAATCTTGAATTCCTTAGTTAAGCTGCAATGTGAAAAGGCAGGCTAAACTTTTTTTTAAAACCCTTCAGACTTTGCTGCCTTTTTAGTTTCTGTGTTTTAGGATTTTTCTGGCTTGTTTTATCAACATTGCAATTGCTTTTCTATTTTATTTTATTTTAGGTACATTGTTCTGGAAATTCCTACCAAAATAGAAATAAATAAAGAGGATGTTTGCTCAGTGGTAGACTACATTTCTGTGTACAAAAATTCCTTGTGTCTTCTTTGAAAAACTTTTTCATTATGGCAGGTGATGGGAAGCAGCTCAGCTTGGACAGTGTTGCCAGATAATGTAGCTAATAAAAAGCAAGAACCAAAGGACTGATTATACAGACTCATGAAAGCCTCACTAGAATTTTGACATACTTTTTTTTTAAACTGAAAGAAATCACATGTTTTATTCAGGACATTGAATAAAATAGAAGTCATCCCTGGGAAGCAAACATCTGCATTGTTACAGCAGATGTCAGAACAATAGGAAGCTATGCAGTTAAGCTATGTGCCATCTTGCCTCATACAGTGGATATGATGACTCATTAGCAATCCCAGACTTGCAATGAACTCATTTAGCTCTTTAGTAGGACTGACATTTTTAATTACAGACCATATGAAAGGAATGTATGAAAAATGAGTAAGTTAATTGATACTTTTTTTCTGAAGGAATTTATCAGAGTGTGTGTATGTGTGTGGCTATGATTGTTTATGAATACTGACTTCATTTTCAGTTTAATTTCAATCCTTATATTTGGAATTAAATATCCTGAAATATTGTTTTTGTTCAACAAAGACTACAGAGCATTCTAGAACAGGACATATTTTGTTTAAGGTATCTTTTTCATAACTCTATATGTAACATCTGTAAAAGACTCAGCATGCTCACCCTACCACATTCATATTTTGCCATTTGCTTCCAGAAGGAGGAATCAGCCAAGAGTGGCATAATGGATGAATTGTAATGGAATAATCAATATGCAAAGATAAATTGTGTAGAAGCCTCCTTAGCTAGAGAAAATCTAGCAGGTACTTATAAAATATTAAAATAGGAAGATTGTACACAGATAATTGAATTTAAGTTCAAATTTAGATTTCTTACTGCTTGTGCCATCCCTTATTTTTCAATTTAGGCAGGGGTAAACACAATTTTCTTTTCCCCCCAAATTGATATACAGTGGTGCCTCACAAGACAAGTAACTCACAGGGTGAGAAACTCGCAGGACGAGCAAAAATTTTAATCAAAAAATATTCTGCTAGACGAGCCGTGACTCACAAGACGAGGAAACTTCATGCCAAACCTTGTGCGTCATCAGTAAGCGCGCTCTGTATTTCCCATTCAGGCAACTCTGCGCGAGAGTTCTGCCGACTCTTACCTCGTGC
>JANHZU010002188.1:771630-783484 GCA_032468055.1 Acrochordus granulatus | reverse complement strand
TGCCGAGTTCTCCAATTTTGATCACATGACCGTGGGCTTCTGCAACTGTTTTAAGTGCGAGGACCAATTGTAAGTCACTTTTTTCAGTGCCATTGTAACTTTGGGTGGCTGCTAAATGAATGGTTGTAAGTCGAAGATTACCTATACTACGTTTAGACTGGGAAACCCTAATAGCCTTTTTGCAGTAAAAAAGAGAAAATTAACTTGTAACTTAGGAAGATTAGAAAGAGTAGCTTATAGAAATAAGGAAATTATGATGTAACCTTAGAGAGAGTAAAATATAAATATTTTTATAACAGCTATCAAGAAGATTGGAAGGTGTTTCTTTATAATATTTTGTTTCCTTTCTTTTCCCTTTCTATTATCTTTTCCTTTTCTATTTTCTCACTAATCACTGCTTTCCTTATTCTTTTTCTCATATGGCTTTTATTTTATTAAATATTTCTTTAATAAAAACTATATACAAAAAAAACCTCTCTCATGCTATGCCATTTCAGCAGTTTCAGGGATGTTTGCAGGGAGCAGGATCTTCTTTTGTGCATTTGGAGTTGCCATCTTGACTTTTTTGATCCATCCCATAGATGCTAGAAGATTTTAAAAGATATACAATCATAACAACATTTCCTTTTCTATTAAACTTACTTAATCCAAAGAAACCACTGCTTTGTAAATTTATTCAAACTTTTGGCAATGAGTCTGATATAGAAGAATGATTATTTGGAAGATTCTGTGAAAAAAAACTTGGCATTTGCTACGGCATCACCTGGATAATCTGTCTCTATGGTAATATACTAATGAGGGATGTGGGAATGATCTTCTGGATGCCGTATATACTGCCTTTCATGTGTTGAAATAGACCATCATCCAGCCAATTATGTTATTTATTTCATTTATTTAAAATATGCTTCCTCCTTAGATTACTTAATGGTTCATTTATTTTTGCTATTGGAATAAATTGGTGGTTCTCACATGCTGCTTTCCAGATGTGTTGGAGGATTGATTACTCTTAGGGAAAGGTGGGACAAAGCCATCAGAATTAGCGTTTTTTTTAAAAAAAGCTTTTTGCCAGCTTACAAATATGTTCAGTTAATGTGATATGCATGTCCACTTTACCCCATGGTGTATGTGTGCCTTAACCCAAATTGTGTGATTTAATATGGCATTAGAGACTTGTACCAAAACAGTGCAATAGACAAGAAATTTCAGTTTCTATAAAGTTCAAATAAGATTTCAGATATCATGAACATCCAGGAAAGGAAGACAAAGAATTGCACACTGTATGTATGTGAAATGGCAATGGGTATGTGCTCATTAACACAGATTTTTAGTATAGTGCATTGTGTTGTGTGTGGTTGATATAGATGCATTGATATAGATCTAGGTTGCATATGTGTTCATGTGTATTACTCACCGTGTTCCAACACAATGAAAATGGAGATACTCAGTAAACATGAGGACACTCATACAATAAAGCATAACTAAAACTGGATTAGAAAAATTGAATTCTATTGAACATTAGAAATTTATCCTCTGGATTTCCTTTATGTTTTTATGTTATATGTAGAAGTGAAGTACCTAGAAAATCAGATGCAATTGGAGACATTTCAATAAACAAACAGATGATCTAGACATAGTAACAAAATTGTCCTAGGGATTTCTTTTCAAGTACTGTTTCCCATGTTTGATCTCAATTTCATCATCATAATTTTCATGTAATCTCAGATCTCCAGTAAGGAAGAGACTGATTAAAAATGTAAACTTAATTAAGGGAGTGGAAGCATATTAATGTGTTAAATAAATAATAATAAATTGTCTTGTCAACTCTTATTTATGCTGTGAGTTTCAGCTGTGACTGAGTCTTAAACACCTGTTAAAATCTTTTACATATATAATATAATAAATATATGTGATATAAGATATAAGAAGCGCATTTTCTTTGAGTCCTGAGTACAGTTCGAGTTCTAGCTTTTCTATCCCCAGATGAGAGCAGCTGATGGACCTGGAAGCTGATAAATGATAATGTTGCCAGCCCTCAACAACCTCTTTCCAAACTGCAGCCTCTTCTGACCCCTAGAAATAAATCAATATATTTTAATGTCATTATGAGATGGTCCTACACATCCAGGCAAGAACAGAAATTTTATTTTATTACATAAATTGTCACTAGATGTCACCAGATAACTATACTAAATATTGTTTCCAGCCTAGCATTTTCTATTTAATGGGGAGCAAGCCCATGGTCAAAGTTTAAAACTGTCTGATTATTTAGTAACAAACCATTAGTTCTTTCAAAAGTCAGAGAGTGACATTTCCAGTTTTGTACTGAAAAATTTATGGGCACAGGGCACCAATTGGAGGATTTTTTTAGACAGAATATTTTCAACAAATATTTTACCATTAGTCTAGATGTTTAAAGGAAATCAGAAAAAATGGTGGCAAATGCTGCCACTTGAGATGGCAAATACTGAAGAGTGTGGAGATCTAAGAGACCAAGCTTTGTGAGCCATAGAGGCTGAGCTCTACTGCTGGTTCCTCTTTTCCTTCTGGCATCAAAATGTTTCAGCTTGGCCTTTTTGAGAGATGCTCTTCTGTAGTGAGGGAAAAAGTTATTTGGGGATCACTTATTTATATATGGAATGCATGGTGGCATTGGTGGTTAAGACACACAGATTGGCAGCCCAAGTTCGAGACCCAAGTGCTGCCGTGCAGCAGGGTGAGCTCCTGTTGTCTGCCCCAGCTCCTGCCAATGTAGCAGTTCGAAAGCATGTGAAAATGCAAGCAGATAGTAGGAACTACCTTGGTGGGAAGGTAACAGCATCTGTGCGCCTCAGTGTATAGTCATGCTAGCTACATGACCACGGAAGTGTCTTTGGACACACTGGTTCTTTGACTAGGAAACAGAGATGAGCACCACCCCCTAGAGTTGGCCATGACTGGCAGGGGATACCTTTACCCTTTTTTAAAATTTGTATATATGTTTGGAATACTTTTTACACTATTACTGGTTGCAGAAATAGCTGTCTGATGGCTAAGACAGATATTTTATTTAACACTCAGTCATAACTAAGCTGAAAATTCTATAGAAAAAATCAACATGATTTAGTCAAGATTAAATTTGCTATGGAGAATCCCATCTTGGGAGATCTATGATCACCCTATTTCAGACAATTCTGAAGAGGAATGACTGAATCATAGTAGTTTTAAAATGTTGCTTTTAGATGCTGGCTATTCAACCCCATCCCTTTAGTGTTAATGTTAAAATTATACAGACCATTTTATTTTTGCTAGTTTCATGAAAAATCATTTTGTTGCTAGAATTTCCAGAGTGAAAGTCTACTATTCACATTTAAATCTATTATTATGGCTGATTCAGAGTATTCGGAAAGATGATATTTTTCGAGCAAAAATCGAAAATATTTGAGTTCACAATTGAATGCCAATATTTGGAAATCAGGTATGATCAAAGGGTTACATTTAATAGAACCCAATACAAAAAGAGGTTGTGTTTATTGGGTGAGAATACATTAAATACATATGACAAAATGTGGTTTCACCAGTGGTCAGTTAGATGCTTTTAAATGATCCAGAAGAGGATATTGCTTACTCTGAAAGAGAATAGTGTGATAGCTATGTATGTATATATATACATATTGTTGCCAAGAAAATGACATAGTTTACACACACACATATACAGTGTATGTGTGTGTATAGATATATATAATATTAAACTGATATGTTTCTAACTCAAATTAGTTGTAAAAATCACATCTATAGAAAGACTACAGTACTTCTAGTGACATTATATCTCCTTCAGATTTCTTGGGTGGCAAATGAGAAATGTACTAATGAAATGAATGTGTGTATGAAATGCTAAAGCTTCATATATGTATTATGTTGCCTAAAAGAGACAGAGATGGAAGAATGCCATGACTTCACTTCAAGTTTGCTATTAGTTCCATTTATCCATCCATGGTTTAGTAGTCATAGTTTCATTTATCCATCTAAGGTTTTAATGGTCATAGCCAAGTTGCTTTTTATTCAGATATTTTTGATGTTATGTGGAAGGGGATGGGTTGCAGAGTATCACCATAAACATATTGACCAATAATTTCAATATGAAAGAAACAATACACCATCCAGTGGAGTTTCCCAGGCTACAAGTTTTTAATTTAAAAACTACATTAAGATTGTACATTGTACAGTAATATTCTATGAAATATTATATAGTGATGTCATGAATACTGGAAAATTTCTATTGATGTGGCACCTGCTCATCATTAATATAATGACGAGCATTCTTTGAATATTTGTAGGTTGCAGTCCTACTGTGTATAGGCAAAATCCTATTGAAGTGAATAGGCAATATATCTGAATTGACTAATGTAAGATTACAGCAGAGTTTAGGTCAAAGCTTCTAATTCTAATCTATAGCCTCAGACATTTTGGAAAATTGTAACTCAATTAGATACTGCAATTTTTGATAAAAATCAAATAAAAGCAAATTATATATACAACCTTCAAGAAAACATGGGTGCATCATCAGTTTCTCAATTCATCTTTATTATATTCTAGAAATTAGATTCATTGTAGACTATAGCTGAAAGAAATGTGAATCATCTTCAGATTCACTAATTTTACTACTTAATTTTGAAGGAGTACATATGAGTCAAAATGCAACTTCTTATTCTGGACATGAAATTTTATCTTTAAAGAAGTATGTAGATTATATTATGGGATCTAATTATGCACAGTGACTTGAAAATAAATCCCAGCAGAAATTACATTAAATATATATAGGATTGCAATTTTATTATCAATGTTTTCTTAAAGTAAATCCCATTATGTACCATAGAACTTACTCTTAGAAAATAGAGTAGCAAGAAGAAAAAAATGAATTATAATCTTAGACTTAACACTTGTTATTGTATCATAAAAATAAAGATTTCCTTGAGTGATTTGATTGATATGCCCATGTTGTTTTCAGGATAGAAGCTATCGGCCATTTCATCCATCTGGGAATCTTTTATGACTTCCAGGGTACACCTAACCTACAGCTATGGATGGCCTTGTGATTTTCCAAGGATACTAATTCTGTTATTGTTTTGAGGTCATCCAAGGTAGCTCAGGTGATGACAGCTGCTATATATTATTGCATTGGCTTTCATCAAATAAGGAAGATCATAAGGTGTCAACTGAAATATGATCAAATGATAATATAACTAGATATCATATATTAGCTACTATTAGAATTAAACATCGTTGAATATCAACAACCATAGATTGACTATAGTCCATTCTGTATTTAATAATAAATACTATGAAATAAAAATTATATCTCATTATTATGACTGAATTTTTTTTGAGTCTCAGATAATAAATACAGTATCTCTAAGACTGTAAATGGTATTATATAAAATCCTCTCAGATTGTGAATTTTAAAGTAAATCTCAAGATGCCCAATGCAAATTCCAAAAAACATTCAGCAACTAAGATTATAATAGCCAAACAAGACTTCCATAATATTTTACAAAAGGAAAATGAAGATGGATGGAAGGAAGGAAGAGAAAAAATGGATGTACTTATATTTAAGAGTGACATTTGCCCAATGACCATGGCTAATGGAAATAGGTACATTCCAGTTTATGAAGTTCAGTAAGCTTGTGGTTGCATTCCAAACACAATGAAAAATAACCACAATAAGGCAGGATGCAGCATGAATTTGTTCTGGTGGAATGGAGGTCTGATAAAGAGAAGAAGCTATTTCATACTGCATGTTTTAATTCAGAAAAGGAACTTCCATAGATGAATAAAGATCCATTTGAAAATGAATAGTTTCATATTGGTATATAGAATTATTTAAAAACTTTGCAGATGAAATTGTGTCAAGTCTCCACAAGCAGTTAACAACATGTCACTTTGCAAGACAATTTTCATAATTAATGAACTGGTTCAATTTGCTCTGCTGTTTGACTTTGATTAATACATTTTTGAGTGTTCCCACTGGGACACTGTCCAGTTTGTTTAGTAAGCTCTTATGTGTAACTCCAGTTCATGCATATGGATCAGAGTGCTGGCACCAACTACCAGCAAGATGCAATGAAGGCACAGCCATCCTGACTCCTTTTTCAAAGCAAAGGGAAACATAACTCACACACCAAATCTTTTATGAGTCATTAAAAGCATGGAAAAGTGGAATTTTACACTTTATTATGAACAGAATAGATGGCTACAGAATATCAATTTATGCAAGTCTGACCATTAAAATGGCACAATAATCCAGGATTTAATTTCATACTGTTCTAAAGTGTCAGTTTTTTGGTATTAGGTAGAGACCTGTAGAACATTCATAATTTAGCAATGGGAGAAATATTATCCAGTGTCCTAACTACCTGTCCTTGAACTTGCTGGATTTAGACAAAAGACAAATCTTTCATTTGAATGGAATGAAGTCTCTTGAAGCTGTTCCTAATGTTTATAAACTATTTATATATTACAATCTGTAGACTATAGAAATAAGGGACAGTAGCTGATGTAACTACATGTCCATAAAGAATGGGGGGGGAATGAGCATTTTGGATGGCAAAAATAGGAAGAGGGGCAATCAAAAGTAGTTTTTTAATAATTATAAGGATCCTCTCAGGCCCAGCAGTAGAAGATGTCCCTGTTGGTTATTTGTTTATTTGTCAGCCCCATTTTTCACCAACCCTTAAAGGGTGAGCAGCCTCCTTTGTCTTTAATGCCACTGAGAGTGATTCTTAAGGTGGCTACCCCAAAGCTCTTCCTGTAGCTATCCATCTCCCTGTTACTTCTCAATCAACAAATAATAAAAGAGAATGTTCTCTGATATATTCCTTCATCCTGAATCCTTGCACTGTGTCTCTACAACTATTCAGGAAATATTAATTTATTAATATGTTATATTAATTTCTCAGTTCCCTTAAACCAATAATGGCTGAAGATTGTACACAATGGAGAATATGTAGGATAAGATGAAAAGCAAGGGTATAAACTCAAGCCACAAGATGTGGGGAGAAGATGCAAGCACCTGGCTACTTGATCTGTAAGAGAAATGGCTTTGAAGGCTGGTTTAAATCCGGACATCGTTCATCAAGCGCAAGTTTTTGTATTGGCCTTGGAAGCTTAGAGGAAGGAAGAATGGGCTCCTACCTTCGGCTCCAATGACTATGAGAGGAAACGAAAGTCATGTTTTTTTTTGACTTAGTGGCCAAAACCTCCTAGACAGTTTGATATTCCTCCAATGAATAATAAAGTAATAAAACACACTTCATAAAAACAGAAAATGTACAGGAAAGGGTGTTTATCATTAAGATTTCCTCTCACTGTTTTTTATTATAGTCACTGAATGGACATCTCCAAATAAAAGAACTCTGGAGTAATGTTATCTATTGTGTGCAGTTATACCACCTTTGCAGATAAAAACATATTATATCCTAATTACTTTGGAAAAAAGGTAACAAAAGCAATGTGCTTCAGGAAAGAAATGTGCTCCCTAAAATTTGAATGTGAATGTTTAGTGTTCGTTATTTTAAACTGGTACTACTTTGTTATAATTAGTAGTAGAATAATCTGAATTTCAGAAAGTTAAGTTGCATACTTCTCTTATATATAGAATATTCCACTGTAATAGCAGATAAAAAGCAGAAACAGATTTTTTTAAAAAAAGGACTTGAAAATTATTTTAATTAGGGTGTGCATTGAATTTGAGCAAACCCAACATGAGTCATACAGTCTGTTTTAGGCCCAAGGCAGTTTTATAAGACAAAGTGGTAGAATGTACCCAAACTGAAAACTTTATGAGTGATTTAGGCAGACACTGTAACACTTTTCACTTTCTCATGAAACATGATGATGGGAAAGGAAGGAGTGGGGCCAAAAGAAAGAAGACTATTTCTTAATCACAGAGAACAATAACTAGATTTTTCTAATCACTGTGTTTTGAAGCAATACTTTTTGTTGTGGTATAGTGACTAAGTCAGGTCTGAATCTTCGCAACCCCATGGACTGTAGCATGCCAGGCCTCCCTGATAAAGAAATACTTTATTAGTTACAATAATTAGAAACACATGATGGCTCAGAATGTCCATTGTAATCCATTGGCTTATTCCAAAATGACCATAATAATCATTGGAGGTTTTTAGGACCATCTCCAATAAAAATACTTGCTAAGGTTTCTTACACAAGAAACCTTACATCAGCTCTCCTGTCTGAAATTATCTCCACAGAATATATAAATATATTATTCCTACAAGGATAGAGAAACAAACAACAAATAAATAAACTCACATACAAACATTTTTCTTCCAAAACTCACATACAAACATCTTTTCTTTTCTATTGTTTGCAGTTTTCATCAATATTACTGATTATTTTTACTCATATGGAAGGGGCAAATATGCCTACAAATGACATTGATCTCCTCTAATGACAATGTTATAAGCTTTGAAAAGAGAATTTTAAATAATCTGTATCCAAACTGTACTTATTTTTCTAAAGCTCAGTAATTTTCATTTGGTACAAAATTCATCTCATTCCTTTGAAAAATACTTTGCAAAGTACAGCCTATTCTCATTTTCCAGTGCTATTCTATATGAAGCACAAATCTTGTTTAGAATTGGGTCCTCAGTTGTAATGGGCTGACTCTAATTCAATCCTCCTTGAAAGATGTTTTAAGAAATGCTAAATCAAATCCTGAATCCAATACAGTCAGAGTCTATAATTCTTAAGGCATTTTTTCCCACAAGGAAACTGTAAAGTTCTGTGAGAAAACAAATCTGTTGTGGTGAATTCTTGGTTAATCTTGGCCACAAAAATAGCTCCATCAAAGATATTTTTGTGACCAAGCTGTTAGGCTTTTAATTGAAAAAGGAAACATATTATAGAATGTTGTAGTTTAACTTAATAATTAATCTTCAGCTGACCATGTTATAACAACACATCATCTTACAAGATTTATAATCTGCTGAAGACCTCTATAACAGCCCAGCAGTCTCTTGTAATCACAGATTCTGTGTCTTGTAATGTGCAATTATTTTCAGTGCAAAGGAGTTCTGTCTTGTGTAGTGGAAATGTTGGAATAAATATCTTAAATATTGTTTGTAATGTTTAAGCTAGGGTAGCATGAGAGAAATTGTGATGTACAAGCCAAGACTTTTGGTCTGATTTGTCTGTTTCCTTGGTTTTTCCCTCTTGGGATCCATTCTCAGATTTCTCTAGGTTGTCTCTTTGGATTCTGACCACTATTTCTGCCTGCATTATTTATATCTTATCAAGTTTGAAAGTGACCGCCACTCTGCCTCACTTGGCTTTATTTATTGGTCTGCTTCCTGACAGGACCATGCAAAAACTCTATTGCCTCCAATGTACAGTAGAAACAATGGATTAGGTTCCTTCACGGGTGGCCTTATTGCTCCCAGCTGTATTTATCGACATACTTAACACTAAATACAGAAAACAGATGTTTTCCTTTCAGTATAATGATACTCTTTTCATCACCAGTGGATAACTTTGCCTGAATTGTATTGTCTTCTTCTGTGTCTGTGTGTAATGGAATGTATGGATGACTTTGGGAGATGAGGGGAAGGGATAATATCTAGGAAACAATTGGACAAGAGGGGCAGGGCCCCTCAGTGGCTTAATGGTTAGGGAAAGAAACTTTGGAAGGATCTTCCTTAATTGATCAAGCATTTAAAAGTGGCAGCAGGGAGTCTGTACCTTCAGACTTGGAAGATTCTGTTAATATAGTACAACAAAATAGAATTAGTTCATCTAGTCATGTTTCCTTTCTGGTTTACCTAACACCTGTCAATCTATAGATATTTACAGCATTTACACATTTATCTTTTGTGACTTTTCTCTTTCACATTCATACATATCTTCCTTTTCTAACTCATTTTCTATTCCAGGCTTAGGAGGAAAGTCTAGTTGAAATTTATGGAACTGGTGCAAATGCACTCTTGTATAACTCGTTTCAGGGGCACACTGGCCTTCAACACTGAACATGATCTGATGGGATGCATTATTTGTTCCCCTACTTTTTAAAAAAATACCAAAGCAAAACAAAAAGGAGTCATAATTCCTAAACTACAACTGAATGTATCATTAAAAGAGTATATTTAATGTGCCTGTAAAAAATACAAATATGAACATCTGTTAAGAAACCCTTTGATAGCAAGCATTCTGTTTTCAACTTGGCAGTGAAATCATTATGTCTGGATTAATGCTGGAAAGGCTCAGTTTGAGATGATTAAGAGGAAATACTATATTCAGTATTTTTGATTTCAAGTATGTTTTCAGTGCACAGACATAGTCGACATCAGTAGAATGTTTGCTGGAATTTATTTGAATTTTTTTGGCAATTATTTTGATAACAGCCAAATATTTTGCAGCCCTTGCCCTGGAATAGTTATTGATTTTGTCTTTCTAAAGTAAAAACTTTGAAACTTTATTTTTTTTTTAGTTTTTAATTTAGGTTCATCTGTGTTTAGACTACAGCTAAAGTATAAAACACCTTTTGGAGCAGTAGTGCTATGAGAGATGATACCATAAAAACCTGGATTTAAGAATAATAAAGAACTACTAAATAGGAATTTAACATTAGTTAATGTCTCTTTATTGTAAGGGGGGAACAGCTTGGTGCCATTCTCTTCTACCACTCAAAGCAAAACAAGAAGGAAGCCATTAGTCTAAATATAAAATTGTGACTGCTGTTTTTAAGTAAGAGATAAAAGCTTGAATTATTTAGAGAAATGTGTTCCTGCCGGAAAGGAATAACTCTTTGCCTCCACCCATCTCAGGAATGAGATGCACATTCAAGCCCCATTGGGCAAATTAAGATTCAGCATTTGCACCAGTTGTCTCTTTCTTCTTTCTTCACCCACAATTCAGTAGCATGGACAAAATACTAATCATGTTGGCAAATTAGTCTTTTCTTTTCAGTCAGAGCTTTTCAAACTGTAGGGGCATGGTTTTGGAAGACTTACAAATTTAGAGCTGGAATACTGAAAAAAATTCATTCCAGCTTTGCCTGGGCAAATCGGAGTAAATTGTGGAATTTACAAGATATTGGAATCTTGCAATCAAAAGGAAACAATACCCCAGTCAAGGAATTAGCAACTCAGACAAACAAATTAAACAACAGCTTAATCAAAGAACCTCCAAGGACACTCTCCCAGCACTGACAGAGAAGCCAGAGAGCAAACTTCACTCCCCTGTCGCACTGATGATGTTACCTAGTTTGGGAATGAAACATCTGCAGGACAACAACCAAGCTCAGAGAGCATCAAGGACTCCACAGATAAAACTAGGTTGCCTCACACAACATCTAAGGAAAGGAAGTGCTTCTTAGCCTGCAAACTCACAGAAGGTGCATCTTAGTCTAGATTACAATTATTGGGGGTGGAGAGTTGGCAGCCCAAATTGGTCCCTGGTTCCTCTGGTGTCTCTGCCTCCTCTGACAGGATGACTTGTTTCTGTCTTCTGTCCATGATTGTGGTGGGGAAGACCCTCTGTCCATCTTAGCCTGCTCTCTATATCTAAAACCTCAGAAGGAAAATCATGAGCAGGTGAGTCTTCTGAATGGACTCTCCGTCTTTAGCTGCCACTTTATGGCAGGGTAAAGCACAAAGTAGGAGGCAACTTCCCACACTTGAAACCTTCGAATTGGTCATGGACATGGATTATCTAGTTTAGTACAGCTTTTCAGAGAGGTGGAATCCAAGTGGTCACGGTGCTCCTGGCTGATTCTGCTGTCTGAATCTGAGCAATATTTGAACTAGGAGGTTTTGATAAGAAATTCAGGAGCACAGTTCTGATAAGATTATGATGTATGCCACCC
>JANHZU010002188.1:741573-761249 GCA_032468055.1 Acrochordus granulatus | reverse complement strand
GTATGGTTGAACCTCTGGCAGAGCTCTCATCTTCATTAGAGCACACAAGCTCCCCAACCACAGCAAGGTGGTGCCTCTCTGGGGGCGGTTGAAGTTTTGCCCATTCCTAAATCACTAAAGTTTTCCCTTGATAGACAGAAAATAGGATATAAGTCTTGAAAAGGACTGATATTTAGCTCCGGTGACAATAGATATCAATTCTTTTCACATTTTTCAAACTCTTTCCCCATTTTGAACTGTCATTCCTTTGCAATGTATGTCTTGAAAGGTGAAAAAAAAAATCCAAAATCTTAGGGGATTTTTGTGTACTTACAAAACCAGTCCTGATTTAATAAACTGAACTATCTTTTAATAGTTTTGTATAGTGTATGTTCTAACAATTTAGGACTATTTTGGAGAAGAAAATGTGAAAGTGATGTACATACGTACAGTTATGTTGTATGTGAGTGGAAGAGACAGAAAATGTATACAAGCAGTCCTCATCTCACGACTATTTGTTTAATGACCATTTGAAGTTATAACAACAATGAAAAAGTGACTTATGACGGGTCTTTAGACTTATAGTGTTCCAGCATCCCAAATGTCAAATGATCAAAATTCAGGCATTTGTAGCTGGCATGAATTTACAAGAGTTGCAGCGTCCCAGAGTCACATTATTGCCATTTATGAACAGCCCAGGGGGCTTCCAACAAAGTCAGTGAAGAAATACAGATTTGCTTAACAACTGTATCATTCATTTAACAACCCTGATGATTTGCTTAGAGAACATGGCAAAAATTTATAATAACAGGCATTACTCACTTAACCACATCACTTACTGATAAAAATTCTGGTCTTGATTGTTGTTGTAAGTCAAGGATTACAACTCACACATACACACACACTTTTACACAATATTTAGCAAAATATTACAGTCTAGTTGATTTTAATATAACAGTCCTCAGGTTGCACTATTGAAATTCAGCTTTGCCCATTTTGGTTTTGTCACAAATAATTTCAACACAATTATATTTTTATTTCATTCTACTTCTGGCTAAGTGTTCTTTTATATCCTCTTCCATCAAAAATGTTTATCATGTTTTTCAAACTATTTTTTCCTAAATAATATTGTATTGTGTATATGTATGCCTCTGAACTGTGTCTGCGTGTATTCTTCTTGTTCTCATTTTTGCAGCAATTATTTTATTGTATGCATTTTTTCAGCCTTATTTCACTTAAACCCGTATGTAGTTTCCATTATAACTCCCCTCACTCATTCTGTCCCAATCAACATGGACATAATAGTTTCTTACTTATATTTATATTTATTCAGATTGGAGATTAACCAATACATTATATAGGATTTGTAATTTCCATTCCTTCAGCATTCTACTTTCAGTCTTGTTTCTTTCATTTCATTCATTCTCAATATTGTTAAATATTTGTCTGCCCTACACTCAGAACCACGTATTACTCTTGCTTGCTTCATTAATTCTATCAATAATCATGATCTATCATAACACTGATCAATGATTTAGATATCTATTCACTCCTTTGCCATGTGTATGGAAAGACATGCTTAATTGTGTATTAAAAAGAAACACACCTCTAAGAAAGTATTTATCATCATAACACCATTCTTAGTCATTCTAAGATTTTTCAAAACTTTTGCTGTATTCCTTTATCTCATTTTCCTGAAACATTTATATAATCTGACAAAACATTTTTTTTCCTAAATTCCCCAAATAGTGGTGAATCAGTTTATTTAATTTTAAAGATGTTGAGGCACTTTAAATAGGTTGCCATGTTTTTGGCAAGCACACTGATGTATTCAATTTTCATTTGTGGTATTTTTTACTAGTATTAACTATTCATACCCTGAGTGTGCTTTTGTAATAACAAGAAGGAAGGTGTGGCGATGTAAAAGAAATCTGGCATGAATTCTACCAAAAATGGATCTAACATTTTTCTCCATGTGGCTTTTGTGGCTGGTAAATTGCTAGGTTCAAACTCTACTAGTACTTTTCTATCTAAACATCTTTCTTAAACAAAGTAACTGAAATAATGATATGGCACTGGAGCATTCCTTATTATGAAATAAAGCATTTCCTAATCTCAGGCAATCTGTATATTTATACTGTTTAGTAGATGGGCTTACAGTGCTTTATCTGATTGCTTTCCTGCCCTTTCCTCCCTCTCTTTCAGTTTTGCACAATTAAATGTAAGACACTGTTTGCATGGGATGAGTGGGGATAGCATGCAGTAATGGTTACTTTGACTGTTGTCTCATCCCCAGAACTTCATTTCATTTCTCTATCCATGTACTCAAAATTTACAAAAGGATGCAAAGTAGTAAAAAATATATAGTATCATCAGAGAAAAGCACAATCACATAAAACACCCTTTAAAATTAAATCAACGGAAAATGAGTTTGCCTGCAATACAAAAAGGTATTTTTTTCTTTTTGCCAGGCAAAATAGGTAAAGGTAATAAAAAGTAATAAAAAGAAATTGGGGCAAGCAGACAGTAAGGATAAAATTAGCTCCTGTCTCTTTTGTTTTAGAATTAAATATATAATAAAATGTATAAAGGGATTAAATATCAGTTTGGTGAGATTCAGTGTTTTTCTCTTAAAGTTCTCTTAAATTTTCTCTGAAATTTGAACTAGTTTTTATTTAAAGCTGTTTCCAATTTAATTAAAGTTGATATGCTTTGTAAACATGCAGTTTTCAAAATCCAGCAATGTGGTTTCAGCAGTGTAGTCCCCATGGATTTTCCTATTGTTGAAAGAATAAAGGACTCCTCCATGTATTTAAAATAGGAGACATACTCAATCTTGTGGCTGTCTATTTCCCACGAATGGCTCTTGATACCATGATCTTAGTTTTCTCATTTGGGAGTTCTAGCTTGTTTTTCTTGTAGTAGAGTGCTGAAACACCTATCAGTAGGTGTTTAAACTATTGATGTGTATTGATGTGGCAAGTTTTGTCCGTGTTATGCAGATGATCAAGTTGATACAGAAAATGAATAATAGTAGGGCCAATATGCAGCCTTGTTTGATGCCTTTCTCAGTTTTAGTGGCACTGGTGAGATGGCCCTGAGGATTGTATCTTATTTTAATGTATAAATGTTATCTTATTTTAATGTATATAATTTTAAGTGACATTGTTTCCTGAAGTATACATACTAGATGAAGTAAACTCAGTCAAAGAGGCCTCCAGTTTTTCTCATGTTTAACTAGGGATATGGAATCAAAAGCTATTTTCAAATCTGTGTAGCATCATAAAGGATAGTTGTGTTGAAGGAGGAATAATTTTTTTAATGAGATGTTGGAGCACTCCAATCCACATTACTCATTAAATTCATGGAGTATTGGCCTTCCCCAAATCTTCTTGTTCCATCCAGTCCTGAGATTTCCATTGTAGGTATCTTGCATAGAGTTTGCTGATTGTGTTGAGAAGGCTGACTGTCTAAAATTAGCAGAATCATCCTTTTCCCCTTTTGTATACAGTATCTAGGAACAATTATCACAAACCTCTGATCCTTGACTATTCAGACAAAAGAAGCAATTCATGTAAAAAGTGAGTCAAGCTATCTTCTGATTTGGAAAAAAAAATTCTTTATTGTCTGATCCATTTCTTGAAAAGTTTGCCCATCCTTAGATCTCACATTGAAATTCTCATATATTTGCTACAAATTCCTTTACAACTGAATAATTAGTCTTATGAAACATGAGATTATTATATCTAGGACATGTTCTTAAATCCTGATCCCTGTAAGAATCACATGGCCTTTCTTCTAGCTTTGATCATTTTTATTTTACTGATTTCATGACTTCCTGGTTTTCACTACCTCACCATATCTGAAAAATTTGATCCAAATTAAATCAATATTTTGGATATCATATAAATAATATATAGTTGGGAATAAAAAAATTCCTGCTGCATCACACTGATCATTAATTAATTCTTCATTGCAGGAATTTAGATCTGAACATCGAATACTGTTATGATGAAACTACATTTGAGAAAAAGTATGAATGCCATAAATAAGTAATTACCCTAACCCTAATCCTCTGACTCAAATGACTACAATGCAATTTTTTAATATTCTATATATATATCAGTTAAGAGTGTATGTAAAATCACAGACCATCTCTATAAGAGATTCATAGTCTTGTGTACTAAGCCTATGAAATGTTTTTCCACAAGCATGCATATGGATGTAAAGTGCATCATCATCATCTTTCTGTAAAGGTCTTAGGTTAAGTATCATATATTTTATTCGTATGAATTATTACCAAATTCTTAGGTAACTACAAGAGCCTTTAAAATTTTATCTAGTTAAATTCAGAGCCAAGAGAAAATTAACATGACCTCTTCTTAATACTCTTGCAGAAAACTAATATATATGTGATTTTTATTGCTTCACTGAAATGGCAGAAATAGTCTTCTATATATTATATATACATAGAAATATATTTGTGCCACTAAATGATTCTGAAAAGTGACATCATGACCTCAACAAATTCCTTCGACAGCATAAACTTTGCTAATCCCTAAAAACTTAAATGAACTGTAACTGACAATTAATGTGCCACTTTTATTTCAAGGTCTGCTCTCACCTTAGCCAACTAGAATCCAAGGAATGTCCTCCAGTGGATACAATTTGAAATTTAAAAAATAAACTGAAAAAATAATATAATGATGAAAGATGAAATTGTTTCATACTAAAAAAAGGCAATCCATCACTTCTCATCTTGCTTAAAGTCTTCACAAATAAAAAGGTACATAATATTAGCAAACATACTGAAAAATTCATGTCCGTAAATTTTAAATGCGGTACTACATGATTTTTCTAGTTGCTAAAAAGCATTAGAAGACGAAAGGACATGTATTAAAAAAAGAGAAAGCTACTAATTTAGGCACAAAAGAATAATCAAATTTAATTATATCTTAATGAAATAGTTATTGAAATGATTGGATGATTCTTAGTTTTTGTCAGGCTCCAAAAACCAAGAAAGGCATGCTGAGATACTTCAAAGCAGTTTCCGTTTTTGTTCCTCACCCATAGACAGAAATTTTGCCAAACTAAAGGAAACTCCTTCCATCACTAAACTCCTCGGGAAGAGCTGTCTTGACCTTCTTCCTTCCAACCAAACTATCTCAACTTTGTTCTCTTGCTCCACTGGAATGCAGCCTCTCTTGGAATCTGGACTACATTCCACCAAAGTTTTAATTTTAAAAACTACTCTTGCTATCTTACAAAATAAACTTTTATTTATGAGAAACTGTCTTAACATTTACAATTCATTTTGAATATATGAACTACTGTTTCTGAAATCACAAAGATACTTATTCATAGAATCCAGCCTAAGTAAAAAAGGTGCAACTGAATTGAACAGAATCTTAAAAATACATAATTTTCAAACATAATTTATACCAATAAATTTATAAAGCTTAAAAAATTTGAAAAAAAAAGAAATAAACTTATGTAGAGGCAGTTGAAGGTATCTTGGGTTAATTAAATGCAAGTTCAGAACTACTAGTCTAGGTCTTGTCTTATAGAATCCAGTCAGCCTCAGGGTAGGTTCTTGCTTGTCACTTGTTTTTCTTTTATAACTACCATCTTGTCTGAGCACAAAGCTCTGTTCAGAATATCTTCTTCTTTGGAAATAATGATTAAAACTACAGACAATTCTTGATTTACAAGGGCAATTGGAAACCAAATTTCCATTGCTAAGTGATGTAAAACACAACCTTATCACTTAGCAACAGCAATCCCTGTACTCCCAGTTGCTGTCATTAATCAAATTCCATGGTTGTTAAGCAGGGTAACACCCTGCCAGAGTCCCACAACCAAAATTAGTGGGGATGCTGGCAGGAAGTTGTAAGTTCCAAACCTGCAAACAGATATATGGCTACTGCTGGCTTGGGGAGGGAGCAAGGAGGTGGTTTTAGGGAGAATTGGGGACATGCATGAGAGCTGCTTGTGGATTATAGAGGATGTTTGGGGGTATGGTGCAGGTTGGTGAAGATGCACGATAGGAGGTGCATGGATCAAGGAGAGTGAAGATTGGAGAAGGTACACAATGGTGTAATATGTGGCCAGCACAGCATAAGCACAGAGAGACTAGGGCCTGCAGGTAGTAAAGACCTACAGAAACTTGATTTTTCTTGGGGAAGCCAGCATGGAAGTTTGCAAATTATTATCATGTGACCCCAGGCTGCTTGGCACCTGGACATAAGTGAAAACCTGTTGTCGACATCCTAACATGCTATCATGTGATTGTGGGAGAGAGGAGGACATCCAGAACTTTGAGGACCAGTTTTAATCACTTCAGTGCCATCATAACTTCAAAGAGTTGCTATACAATTGGTCATAAATCGAGGACTACCTGTAAAGTTCTGTAACAACAGTAATTCCCAAAATAATTGTTTTATGCCTTTTCTAGGGAAGGATTGAAATGAAAGGAGAAAAAGTAGCTTGGGGAACATATTGTTTTAGAAAGAAAAATTACAAGAGATGAGAGAAAAATTCCAGGAAGATCTGCTTTCAGTGTACCCACAGATATATGGAGTTTTAAAAAATCCGACTGGTGTTGTTTGACATATGGCCAGTATTTAGATTATACAAAATTGCTTCCTATCATAATAGTTAGTATTTTCTCAGATGAAAAAATAAGTATTTTGCCAATTTTTATATAGACAGCTAAAATACACTATTGGGGAATTTATTCCTTCAGAAGAGAGATTACTATAAAGTTACTTGAAGTAACTGGTATATTTGTTCTACAGAAATGAGAAAAACACGATGGATTAAGAGCTGGGAACAGTTTCACTGAAGTTTTTATGCCCCTTTATTTTCTTTAGAACAAAAGCTTCCATATAATAAGATTTCTTTGGGGAGTGATTTGTTTAACAAGAGAGAAGATTAATTGGTGTGGTTTCCATCTATATTTTACGAAATTCTGTTATATCACTTTACAAATGCAAGTAGAACAAAGGCAGAGACAAATAGTGAAGATCTGTATTCACTGGATAGTCCTGACAAATGCTCAGCTTTGCATTTCTCTCCCTCATCATCTTACTGTCCAAATTTGCTTCTTTTTTACTGCATTTGAGTCCTACCTCTTTAACTGAGGAGGAGATTGAGACAGAAAAGAATGTCACTTTTCATCCATTCAGAAAGAAACATCCATTCAGAAAGAATGCCAATTATTATGTTATCCAGATTGATTGAGGAAATATCTGTTAAGGCATTCTAAATCATTAGAATTAAGGATACATCATTATCCAGTGCTTGGTAACATGGGTTCTTTTATTCTCTGCAAAAGCAGTGGTTGCAGGATACTGTTTTGCAATTTCTGGAGATGAGCAAGTACTAAGAACATTAAGGGAGTTACTTTTATTTAAGAGGTTGTTTTTTTCGTCAATTAAAGAAAATCAACAGAAAGCCAGCAGGAAGGTTGCAAGTGGGTGTGACAAAGGAGAGCTGAAAGATATCAGCTCTATTCCTGAATCCCCATTAAGGGTTTCCCTTCACTTATATGGTGGGGAAATCCCTTGAAAGACTGAAGGAATGGAACTGAAGAGATAAAAAGTCTTTTTTTAAAATTTGTCTGCCTGCTCTACATTTTCTCTTTTTAGTCATCCTTTTACTCTCCGTGCATTGTTGATAGAAAAGCAATAGGTCATTTTTCCCAACATGTATTATTTGTTGGGTAGACATCACAGATTTTTCACCAGATGAAAGTGTGTGTTCATCCTTATTAGAGCTCAGAAACTAAGCAGTATTGATATAAGCCTAGTTCATACTTGCAGAATAAACCACAGGAATATTCAGGGCTGTAGGACACTGGAAAGTCAAAAATATCGTCTGCAAAAGGTGCTGCAGAACACTTTTACATTATTGTCAAGGAGACTTTATAGAAGTGCCCATGGAATTGAACTCAATCAAGAGCATTTAGTTCATATTTCAATTAGATTGAGAGTGGCATATGATTCAAGTGCTACAGATAGTCAAACCACAACGTAGAATATATTCTGTGTGATTTCAACTTGCTTACTTATTGGTAAAAATGGATGCATGTTTCATTTGTCATCATGAATAACAAAAACTTATCTAGCTCAATAAGGAATTTAGTAATATTACTTATTACTAAATAAGTAATATTCTTTATAAGATATCAAGACTACTAAATATTTAAGCATAAAATTAATATGTTGTATATGTTATTCTGGTTTTAACTTGTATATCTTTCTCTTGGCTTCTATTTCAAAAGTTACAAACACACTAAATATTAGATTTTTTGAAAAGTCAGGTTTCTACAGCAAAGCTTGTTTGAATTCATATTGAGGAAGTAAACAGGGTGCATAGTTCTTTTGATCCAGGAATAATTTCATCAGCTGCCTTTCCTTGTTTTATGTAGTCTCTAAACTTCTGTCTAATCTTTGTCCCCAAAGAGAAGTTAATATTTATCTTCAGGTTGTAGCTCACAAAGATTTAGCCTTGCAGACCTCGTGAGCATTTTGCTGAGAACTTAAAAGGAAATTGCCTAAAAGTCAGTTGCTGGAAGAATATATGATGTGGTAGCCTTTCCTGAATGGTTCTTCTTAAAACCATTGAATTCCTAGTCAGCAAGACTGGGATTTCTGTCAGGGTGTTTGGCAACAATGATTCCAGAATAATTTGAAATGTTAGTTCTTCAGAATGAATATTATCCCTATCATTAATAAGCAGTCTAAGGCAACATGTTCTAAAAAGAACTATTTATTACTTTATTTAAAATAAAACAGTGTAAGTCACACCAGTGCCAATTAAGGCCAGGACCTAAAAC
This sequence comes from Acrochordus granulatus, assembly GCA_032468055.1. Taxonomy (NCBI): domain Eukaryota; kingdom Metazoa; phylum Chordata; class Lepidosauria; order Squamata; family Acrochordidae; genus Acrochordus; species Acrochordus granulatus. The sequence continues at coordinate 752,431 of JANHZU010002188.1, read as the reverse complement.
TTTGTAGTGTCCAATATTTCAAATAGGATTAACTTTTCCCATTGCCCTGCATCGTACATTCAGGGATTTCTTCCCTCCATACAATTCTGTAGTACACAAATTAAATTAATGTAAGACTGACAGGAACTGACAGGAAAAATCTTCTGTCTCAAGAATTCTCTTTGAGCTGGATGGCATTTATTGATAATAAAAGGTTAGAGAATTCAGTTCTGGCAGCTGTACTTGGAGAACTGAAACATAAGGAGAAATGACTTCACGTCCCTCTAGAGTGTGGATGAGGATGAAAAATGAATGCTTAAGAATTTTTTTTTCTTTTTTAATTTCTTCCCCTTTTTCAATATTGCTGAAGTGGTACATTGATATATTATTAAAGCAATTTTAAAGAATTAACCAAATTACATTCTTCCCTTTTTTCGACAATATTGTGAAGATAATGTGACTTCAACTGCAACGCACCATTAAAAATAGATTATCTACTGTAGATCCTTTTTCATTTGGAATTCAGGCCTAGGCATGGGATAGAAACCACATTATGAAGGCTTGTGTGTTAGCTACATTGGGAAATAGACAATATAGGGCAATAACACACTCTTATGGAAACGTTAAACTTTGTTTTCAGCAGATCTATAATAATATCTTTTGGGCTATCATGGGAGGCCTTATGCTGTAAGGATTCTGCTTCTTTGTGAATGTGTGGTTCTAGAACTAGTGGAAGAGGGGCCAATCTCTTGGTTAATCCAATGGGAAGTTCTTCCCTCTCTCTTCTACTATTTATTACTGAAATGAAGCTGCTGGGAGAAATCATGTGTCATCTCGGGGAAGTATAATCATTATGCTGATTATAATCAGATATAATCTCAATCCCAGGCTAAGCCAATCATGTCGTATCCTGACCCAGTGTCTGGAAGCTGTAAGATTTGGATAGGAGAAAAAAATAAATTGAATACAGCAACAAAAAATTGAATAAGAAACCAGCTAGCATTCTGTCTAGTCCAATGGTAACTGGTTGGGTTAACATCCACAACATGGAGTCCTCCTAGATAGTCTGGTATCTAAAGGCCATGGCTTTTCTGCAATTTGCTTTTCTGCAATAATACCAGTCTACCTACTTTCTATCTGCTTTCTGCTTTCTACCTTAATTCTGATTTTAGGAAAGCAATCTAAAATTGTTTAAAAAGGTTCAGGAATTCTTGTAACATATAATAATGATGATAAGTTCGGAATATGATGGCTTGAAGACTGCATTGTATTAAAGTGATGTACATTTCTAATTATTATTTGTTCTCAACAGAAAATGAATCCTCATGGAGTAGGTGGCATACAATATAATAAATAACATATTTTTAAAACAGAATATGTAGAATATCTTTTGTGCATCAGTTTTTTTTCAGGATTTTGAAAAATGATGGGTACTAGCACACTGCTTTACTTGCTGCCACTATGCTTCAGGAATTTTTGTGAGATTATGCTTGTTTGTAAAGGAATGGCAATTACCTTTATTTTTGTGGCTATAAGAATCATAAAAGGTGATATAGTCCAACTCATTGCAATGCCAAAAATTCAACCTATAAATGAAATAATTGATTAGAAATACTTGTCACATCAACAATGACTATCACTACTAATGTAGCACTATTTAATAAGTTGAAGTGGCTTAAAAAGCAAATACAATGCTATATTATTTTTGGCTGTAGAATACTGTATGTACTTCTCTGCATTGGGGTTTTAAAAACTATTGACAAACTAGAATTATTGCCTGAAGAGAAAGATACTGTCTTTAAGGAAGCTAGAGATCAAGTAATACAGAAAAAATGTTGCCGAAATTGTTTGTGCTTTTCCTAGGGATAAGCTATCTTGTTCAAAATCATCATCTTCCTGTTGATCTTCAGATAATATGGATTCAGATCAGAAAAACAGGGATTTAGATACTAAATATAAGGAAGAACTTTCAGACAGTACCAGAAGACTATGGCTCTACAATTGAAAACTGTATACAGTTTAAGAACGAAGTGTATTTCCAGCAGTATAACAGATCTACAAATTTCCTGATTTTTATTACTGTCATTCTGTAATGATAGTAGTAAAGATCAGGATAAATAATAAACAAATACTATGCTTTAATTTTCCAATGGGCTGGGTCAGAAAGAAGGCCAAATCATAAATATATTACAGTGGTACCTCACAAGATGAGAAACTCACAAGACGAGAAATTCGCAGGACGAGCAAAAAATTTAATCAAACAATATTCTGCTAGACGAGCCGCGATTCATGAGACGAGGAAACTTCGTGCCAAACCTTGTGCTTCATCAGTAAGCGCGCTCTGTATTTCTCGTTCAGGCAACTCCACGCGAGAGTTCTGCTGACTCTTACCTCGTGCTTTATTCCATTGTTGCAGACAGCAACCCCGTGCGAGAGTTCTGCTAACGCAGCAAGCGCGTGGCGTTCTGCCGACTCTCCTCTCGCGCAGTTTACTCCATTACCATACTGGAAGCAGCGTGTGTGCATTCTACCATCTCTCCTCTCATGCAGTTTACTCCATTGCCATACCGGAAGCAGCGTGCGTACATTCTACCACCTCTCCTCTCGCACAGTTTACTCCATTGCCATACCGGAAGCAGCATGCGTGCATTCTACTGACTCTCCTATCGCGCAGTTTACTCCATTGCCATACCAGAAGCAGCGTGCATGTGTGCGTTCTGCCTATGTTCCTGATTGCAATGAGCACCGCGCAATCAGCTCATGTGGGAAGCCTCACAATAGAGCTTTCTTCTCCCGCTGCGTTAACAGCATAAATTAAGTGAAAGGCATTCAAGAGAGAGAACTCCAGAGACTCCCAATTCAATCTCCAGGAAGTACCTCCCCCTCCTCTCCTTCGTGCTGGGATATTCTTAAAGCTGCACATGCGCGCGCACACACTTCCAGTGCTTCTTCCCTCCATACTATGAAGGGAGAAGCAACAAACGGGGGATTTCTGCTTGGAGCAAGGACAAGGACAATTTCTTTGTCGATCAGAATAACTGCCCACTTTAAGAATAAATGCCCGGAAAAGCTGAGAGAAAAAAAGCCTTCTTAAAGAGACAGCAGACAGAAGCAGCGGAGGCCAGAAGCAAATCTGTAAGTGCTGGTTCGTTTACTCTATTTCTGTTTTATATCGTGTATTAATCGTTACTTGTTTCAGATGTTAGGGACAATCATTTCTACCTCAAATTCTGTTGAAAATGATTTTTTGGTGAATATTTTGGGGCATGGAACGGATTATATGACTTTCCACTGTTTCCTATGGGAAACTGCATTTCTCTTTACGAGCATTTCACGCTAAGAGCGTTCTTCCGGAAATAATTAATCTCGTCTTGTGAGGCACCACTGTATTTGTTTCCGCAGTGTTCTTAACCTGTCTAGTTAAAAATATTATTTGTAAATTTGCCAGAAATTTTGACTATTTTCTGTATCAAAAGAAATTATTTTATAAAATCTATGTGTGCCTTCAACTCAGTCTTGACACCTAGCAATTCTCTGGTCAAATCCCTGCAGTTTTCTTGGCAATGTTTCAGAAGTGGTTTGTCACTGCCTCCTTCAAATGGCTAAGAGAGAGTGATTAGCTTCGTGCCTTAGGTGGGACTAGAACTCACGATCCCCTGGTTTCTAGCCTGGTGCCTTTAACATTACACCAAACTGTCTCTTTCTACAAAACTTATCTAGAATTTTTCATCCCCAAAGTATGAGACAAAAGAAGTGGTGTGAACTATGAAGGATTTCAAAAATCAAGGTCAAGCAAGATGTGAAGTAACCAGAAATAATGGTTGGGAATGAATTCATGGTGTGGGTTTATTTTATGTATGATAATATACTTGTTGATGTGAGTGATTTTTGGTGATGCTGAAGAGGGTAAAATCATTGATGATGCTATCTAGTTGGATAATGAAATATCGGTAAGCAAATAACCAAGCTCAGAGAACACCAAAACTCCAAAGGTAAAAGGATGCCTGCTGTGCTTATATCTGTTTACTTATTTGTTAGATTTATATGCTGCTGAAATCAAACAACTCTTGGAAGCTCACAATAAAACAACAATAAAACCAATACAATCCATTAAAAACCTTTAAAAATATTATTTTAAAACAAATATGATCAATTTCCAGATCAACCCCATTTTAAGAATTCATTCCTGTAGTCAGCAAACAAATCTGAAAATATAAGCTTTTCTGTTTTATTAAGGAGGTGAAACACCTTCAGTTGGTGATAAATCCAGAAAAATGTCACATTAATAAAACCAACCTCTTGTGCTGATAATGAAAGATGGGGCAATCAAGTTTTAAAAATTTCCAACATTTGCATGACCTTCACATCACTAGCACTTAGGAAAAACACAAGGGTAGATTCCTTGGCCTTTAGGATTATCAGTATTGGATTTGACTAATGAAAAGCAATTATACAAGCTTGCTTAGTGCTATATAAGGCAAATACCATAATGCACACAGACAAAGTGCATGGTGATTCCCTGTTCCCTAAAATCCCAGAAGATAGAAAATAAAGTAGAGAACTCCTAAGTGGAAAAGATAATTCCCACTTTGATTGTTGTGGTTAGAATCAGACTATAAGGGGCCATCAGAAATTAGCACAGGCCTAAATTGTGAGGCTGTAACTCTTTTTAACATTGCCGCTGGAAGAGTCTTTGCTCGTTTCTTTATTTGCAGAACAACAGACTTTAAACAGTTGCAGTGAGGTGCTGTATGTATTCACAGTTCATCATGATTCAACAAAGACTAAAATTAATTTTAGCTGTAACTTTGTAGTTACTTACTCAGAACCAATATAATCACAGTTTCTGAAGTGGGATTTAATGGGATTAAATTTAATAAATTGATCTAGATGTAAGTTAAATTTAATTGCTATTAAAATCCAATGAGATACAATTTATGATTCATCTGTTTCAGTGAAAATTCTGTTCATTGACTTAATCTTAAACATAGATTTCTACAGGTTTATATGAATTGATTATGGAGGATTTTATGCTGCTTCAGTAATTCTGATTCTAAGTTATTCATACATGCACACAAAAAATATAACCAATCACATAGACCTCAATCTCCAACACTCTTTGTAGTAATCATGTTTTCACAAAATTTAGTAAATATCGAGAGTGGGTATGGGTCTTATTTCAGATGGAAGGGGCACTTCAGTAGAAAATCCTGACCTCTGAGTCCTCTCCTGTCATATCTTTAGGGGGAACGGGCTCTCATTAAGCACTTTTTGCAGGTAGGCCTTGGGTGGGAAGTTTCCATCTGGAATAAGCAAATGTTTGGATAGCTGGGTTATCCAAAGCCATGTAGTGACATCCAGCACCTTGAATTATACCAAGAAACAAACCAACAACCAATAGAGCTGCCACAGCACTGGAGTATTTTGTCCCAATTGGCACATGACCTGTAACAATTAACTAGTTGCAATATGTGGGTGATCGTCAAGGCCAGTTCATTACTACATTCAGTACATAATGTGATGAAGGGACAAGTGGCCATCGCCAGCTCCTCTTGTTCCAGAAGCAGCAGTAATGTGAACCAAAGTGTCAGGTGCAAAAGCCCAGGTCCACACATAAAAATTGTGCACCAAATCCATCAGGGGCAAAGCCATCCCATCCAGGAGCAGAGGTGGAAGAACTTTTGTCACCAGAAGGCCCAAATGCCCAAAGCCACTCAATTTTGCTTAGGTTGAATCGAAGCCTGTTGCAAGTTATATATTTATTTAAGTTATATTTTTATTTAAATATTAGGTGCGTGGGTACAGTACTAAAAATAATAGTAACAAGAGAAACAAAACAAAAATTACTCAATTGAATAGAAGACTTCAAACTTCCCCTCCATTCTTTTTCTCTATGTGGTTTTGATTTTGCCTTCCCCAGTTTGTTGTCAAAATTATAAGATACTTAAATGTTTCCTGAGAAGAAAGATGATATGTTGCCTTTTTAAATATATAATAAGACCGTGTATAGTATATGACACTATGGTTTCTTTAATATGATTAAACATAATATGAACCACAATTGGCAAAATTCACACAACCCATTAGTTACAAACCATGTTTTGAAATCATGAGTTTGCCCAAAATTTAAATGCAGAAACACATATATTTTAACACATTGTGTAAACCCATTCACCAAAATAAAGTAGCTTTGCAAATAGCTTTGCCAACTTTTTCTTATAGAGATTTTTTAAATAAAAAATGTACGTTCAGTTAACATTTTATCCCTAACTCACCTATTTTATGTCTTTTCAAAAGGAATTCTCAGCTTATTCATCCTAGTGGCAAATAAGATACGCAGAAAAATAGATACTAAATAACACATTTAGTAAAGTTATATAAGTATATACCATGTGCATAAATGAACACATCATGAGGCATTTTACACCAACAGTTAAGAGTACTTAAGAAAAAATGCAGAGGTTTCCAAACATTAGATTCCCAACAGGATAAAAATATAGCCAGGCAGAAAAACGATTTCCTTTCACATCTGCATCATTTTCTAATGAGTCAGAGGTTTGCAGCACAAACTTCCTTTTCAGCATAGCTTTATATTACAGCTTCTTTCTTTCTTTTGGTTGGAGTTCAATTAAATTCCTTTTAAATCAGCAATGGAAAATACTGGACTAGTAAAACATAGAGCTCTTTTAACTTTTCTAAACTTCAGCTCTGGAAATTTAGATGCAAACATACAGACTAGGATTTAATTCCAAAATATTGTCCTACTTGTTTTGGAATTTTTGCTTAATCCAAAAGAAAGGCACTGATAAATAAAATGTACAACACAGAATGACATTATGCTTTTGTCTCTTTATCTACTAGCTATGATATGTTACTGCATATATTTCATAACACTTAACAAAATATTTAACTTCTTTTGGAACACTGAATAAATCTGCACATGAAAATATTTGAGCAGCAATTTATGAAATACTCCACAGATGGCGAAGTGCTACATGGGTAAATATATGCAATATGAATTTCTAACTTCAAAGGAATATTTTCTTTCATTTTACGTCATGTACATGTTAGTAGAAAGTATTATTATAAAACATCTTCCACAATTCAATTCCAAATAGTGCTTTGAGGTGCATGAGGACCTATCTGCACTCTTTAAAGAAAGTGACTCTTTTCCTGGAAAAAGGTACATCATCACAGGAAAAGGCATGGAGTTGCAAACAGATGGTACATCTGCATCCCTGCATACTCTAAAGCACCTTTTTGTGAACTGAATTTGAATCTGAAGCACCGTATAGGTTCACTGAATATCAGAAACACTTCCTGTTTTGGGAGAATTAACTTCCAGAAAATCAGAATGGCTAGATCAGTGTGGTCTGGAAAAGAAACAGATAATTTCAGTTCTCCAGAGCATTTGTTCTTGGGATTGGTTTTGGTTTCTTGGTTCTGTAAATATCAATTCTACAACATTAGATAGTTCTGATCTATTTTTTGGTCTGATAAATTATTATAGTTTATAAATAAGAAAAACATAATTGTCCTTTGTAATAACAATATAAGAAAAGTGAAGTAATAGTAAAAATGAATTCTAACACTAATAATGACATATTACCATAATAATTTGTGGAAAAACTCACATTGCCCTGGAGAGAAAATAGTAGACGCTTTCACTATCAAGTCCAAAATGCATGAAAGTAATTATTCAAAACTACATAGTTAAATACTATGATTAGACACTTTTTTTAAAAAGCACATCCTCAGGTATAACAAAAGCTTCAGAAAGAGAGGTCAGACTTATGAAATGCTATTTGTTTTCATGGAAACTTCATCCTCCACTTACCACTGGCCTAACTAACAGTAGAATCAATTGCTACTTGTCAGAGTAAAACACAACCCAAGAAAATGAAAGGAGAACATAACCTCAAGCTTGGGAAAAGAACAAGAAACAAACTGATATCAAGTGATAAAAGGTAAATAAGCATCTCCTTATTTTTCCCCTTTAAAAGAGAAAACTAACCCATCTACTGCCTTTATAATTAAAGTGAGGATACGTATCACATCATGAAAATTGGCCTGTTTAAAACAATCACTACCTTGTTCTATAACTATTCATATTTGTCCTGCTTGGTATATTTTGTTCTATTCAAACAGTGATTATATTTAAATAATATAAATTATTACTATTATTATTATTACTGTAATCATAATTACAGTATGTTTTATGCAATAGACATATTGATGGTATTGTACATCTAATTATTTAAATCCTCAAAAGGCTCCCCTGTCCCAAATGGTTTTTATAGCTTCCAGCATAAAGCCAGGAGGTTTTTTTAATTATTGCAGTAAAATCCAATATTGTTAACATTTGTATACCTCAGAGCAACATTCATGCTGGAGGTGCTATCACATTTATCTGTGCTGTTTTCTAGAGCAGAGATATAATGATTAATGGTAGATTACCAGTTGAGCTTTTGGCAGTTGAACCCAGGCCATGCTTATACCAAAGCACTGTCTTTCATTATAGTCTTTAGTAAGGTTGTGCAAACCTTCATATTCAAAGTGCTATAAAAGAGGCAAGACTTCACCACACTGTTGCACATTGACTTTTCTGACTCCCCCATGGACATACCTGCATCTTTATTTTTGGTGGTAAATTGTTTCAGAGGAGAGTGGCCATCATCAAGAAGACCCACCTCCAATGTTCCTGATGTTGCCATTCGTTTGAGATGGAGACTTATAGTAAATTCTGCCCATTGAATCTCACTGTGTGAGCAGATTCCATGCAGAGCAGCAGCCTTGCAGAACTGGGATCCTGCGATACAATAGACTGTAAAAGTGACAATCAGCACTTTGAATTGTATTTGGAAGTTCCTGATAATCAGTGATGCTCCTGAAGTATAGATGTTACGTGAGCAAAATGAGCTACACTCATTGCATGATCAATAGCCCAGAGTACATTCTGGATGGTCTTCAGAAGACATCGCATATAGTATGATTTGTGACACTCCCATTCAGTTTTGATCATAGATAGTTTTCAGATGAGCAAACTATGAAAATCCATTGCTATCAAATGCCTTTATATAAATCTTTTAAAGTCTTACTCAGAGCTTCTTTTTTGTTTTATTTCTAAAAAATACACAAGACACCTTAATGCATCATGACAAAGTTTAAAACCTGTATAAAAAACAATTTAGCAATTTATTTATTTATTACACATATTTCTATCCCACCAATTTCTGAAGACTTTTGGCGGTTTACATAGATTAGAGATTTACAGTAGTGTAAACGAACCCCCCCCCTGCTGGCTGGGCAATGTTGCATCTGGGCATCTCCGCAGTTTCTGCTCCGCCCCCGGCAGGAGGGTGGGCCGCCTTTGACTCGCCGCTCAACTCGCCGCTCGCCTCGCCCGTCCCACTGAAGCCGGCCAGCTCCCACCAAAGTGGTACCCGATTTATCTACTCGCCAGTTGTTATGTGCTTTGGAACTGCTGGGTGGGCAGAAGCTAAGGCAAATGACGGGAGCTCACCATGTCATGTGGAGCTGCGGACCGAACCTGCCAGAATGCTGGCCATTCTGGTCAGCATAACTGGCGGCACTAGTCCGCTGCGCCATCGCACCTCACCATTTGTGATATAATATATAATAATTGTGATATATAGCAATGCTACAAATATGTTTTCCTAAGCAGTTTAAATCTTTGATTTTGAAAATAGATTCTAGAGAATGATCAAACTTATTTTTTTGACCAAAAGCATTTACGACATAGAATGGTATGTGCTCTTTTATGCCTACATCAAAGTTCTTATTCTATTTGAACAAAAAACATAATATATTTTTAGATCTAAGTTGGGTACTTTCAGCCTGCAGGGCTGATAGAAAAATGTGAAAATGGAATTTAAGGGATGTATACATTGAAAGAACATGAGGAAAGAGTACACCTATAATTTTCTTTATTCCAAATCAGATGTATGTACTAAGAAAAGAAATATTGCCTCCAATTACGCAGAATATTTTTAGCAAGTTTACTGATTGACAGGGACACAATTGCTATGCGGTGAATAAAGTTGCTTTGTTTACAACAGTTCTGCTCCAAAATGTAGGGAAAAGTATACTTATTCTATATACTGTACTAGGTATTATGTCACCTCCTCCCAACATGGCAATTTCTAGAAATAATATATGTTAGGACTTCAATTCCCAGAATTTCTGGCCAACAAACCTAATTCAGATGAAGACGTTATTTAACAAACAAAATAAAAGATACTGGTATTCTGTTATCCCTGGAAATATTTTGACTACTTATATAAAAGAAAACTGGCAAAACAATCTTAATATGAAAAAGTGCACTTCTTTAAAGACTTATTTTAGTAAGAAGGAAGAAATAATCTTACATCTGCTTAGACTCATGCAGCTTTTCCATTGTGGTAAAGAACTCGCTGCAAAAGTGTTGTATTTTGGGAGACATAAAATCATTTACATCTTTCAGAATATAACTCCACCATCACTTCCACTATATCTGTGGAAATTACTGAATAAGAATACTCTTTTAAACTATTACCTTATTCATATATTGGACTCTTTACTCAATGTTAATGGGAAAGTGTCAAGAAAAGGAAAATCTGATTGATATTAGTTGATCAGAATATGAAGTTTACCACTGGAATTAATCAAGGCAAGAACTGTTGCTACATTTTTGGGAATAAACAGAAGGTGCTTTATGTGTGAATATTTCACACATTGCTGGGTTCTATGGGAAAGAAAATGTATTATTAACCAAGTAAACTACAGTGGTGCCTCACAAGACGAGATTAATCCGTTCCAGAAGAACGCTCTTAGCGTGAAATGCTCATAAAGAGAAACGCAGTTTCCCATAGGAAACAAT